>JAXBDA010000907.1:0-67117 GCA_036023075.1 Gaultheria prostrata
TAAGTTCACTTAACCAAAAAAATTCACAAAATAAAAAGAGATGAGGTATTTTTTTGAAAAATTAAGTTGGTAGAATTTATTTATTTTGTTGTAAGGGTATTTTGGTAGTTTTCTTACTAAACTTAACACCGTCAGTGGAAAAGTAACGGCAAGGGGGTATCTTGATATTGTCAGCAAAAGCAGGGGAGGTCAGTGTCATTTCAGAAACCTCAGGGGAGGTATGTGTTTGTGTCAGAAATCTCAGGGGAGGTTACTGATAATTACCCTAGTATATTTCATTGATCAAGTTTTCTCAATCTCTCTTAAGATTTCTTTTTGATCAGCGAATCTCTCTTTAAGATTACCAAAAAGATAATCTTTGCAAAGTATCTCATACAATATCACATTCGACCAGCACTTCATTGTTAATAACATCATAGGGTAGACATTCAAAATAAAAATCATTGTTAACACGCATCATCTTTCATATAAAAAATTATTGTTAATAAGCTCTATTAATTACATCCATAATCGTTTCCTTATAACCCTATCAAATATTTAACCGAATTCAATTTCTCCAATCATTTTTGTCCGTCATCTCGCCGCCGACGGAAGGAATCTATACTCTTATAGTTATTGAGTTTTATTAGTACTATAAGGTCATTCCAAGTTATAATAATCCTAAAATGAAATGTATAATGTGAATTCCAGTATTGTTTTATGAAGCCTTATATGCATAGGGCGGAGGCACCAAGAGACAAATGGGGTCAATTAACTCCACTGAGTTCCAAATTTCTGTAGGGATAGTTATCGTTTTGCCCAGATTTTTGCTATTTTGACCCCATTTTACACCACCTTTTTTTGCCACAACCTATTTAAGAGGTTTGATACTTAGAAAAATAAGGGGCAAAATAGAGGTTTGGTATATTTAGTTATTAATATACGTCTACTTTTTGTTTAACTTGTTAATCTAATTATTTTTTTCTAGCAAATCGGAAAAGTGAATCGCACATAGTTCAAATTTTGACCCCACTAATCAAAAATCCTGGCTCTGCCCCTGTTTCATATCAAGGTATCGTGACTCCCACGGACCTCTATTCTTTATTAGTATATCTTACGGGTGTGGGATATGATATATAACATCGCATTATTCATTATTTGTCTTCCGATGGGGCCCACATTATTAATACTATAATGTAATTTTCAATAGTATTTTATGATGAAGCGGCCCGAATCTATAAAAAAATTGACCGAATATAACTTTTTGAGGCTAGCAAATGAGGATGCAGGCAATATACATTATTTATTACTGTGGATTTCACAAGACTCACATTATTATTGTCGTAAACCTTTTAAAAGTACAGTCTTATTTTACATTTGCATCACCGGAATTCAACTAACAATTACTGTGACTAAATTTAATTTCTTTTTAATTTCGCAAATAGAGATTGTTGATTATTGTGATCCCACGGGATCCATTTCCTTACTGCCGTTAAAAATTTAAAATATTATTTTACATTCACACTGTCAAATTTTAACTAACAATTAACCCAGTTTTAACCTTTTTTTTCTTTTTACGCCTGCAAATGACGATTGGATCTAAACTCTCACCGTTTACTAAGCATCTCTATTTGTTTTTCAAGGAGCTCATTTGTAATGCCAAGTGGCGTTCTCGCATCTCTTCCTACGGAAACACCACCTCCAATACTATTACCTTCGTCCCATAATGTTAGACACTTTCGGGATTGTGTATCATTTTTAAATTACTTATACATTTCAATTCCTAATGTTTGATGTGATTTCAAAACTTTCTTTAACATAAATAATTAAAATCTATCAGATGAGATCCGTATCGCTTAAAAAAACATTATGAATTAGAATATAGTATAATTTTTTTCATAGGACTGAATAATAAAAATGTTTAACTTTCTGGGACGAAGAGAGTAGTGCATCACAGAGCATAGTAGAGCAACTCCAGCCCTAACTCAGAACCAAACCCAAACCCAAATTCAAAATCTGAGTCAAAACCCCCTAAATCTCACTCCATTCTTTGAACCAAACTCATACCAAATTTAGTTTTACTCAAATTTCTACCCAAATCAAGGGGGACTCAACCCTTTACCCAAATTTCTAACTGTAACTTTGTGGTGGTGTTCGTCGCCGGAACTCCGCTGCTGCCGCCGTCGTCAACTCCGGCAATGGTAGCATGACACAGATCGTGAGGTCGCCGGTGACGGGTGGTGGTCTGGTGGTGGTAGCAGAACAAAGATTGGGCTACGAAGGTGGACGAACACGAAGAATCGACGGCGGTTCGCGGCGGTGGATGGTGGTTACGAGCAGTACTGGCGAGGGGCGGCGGAACCCTAGAAAAGCTAGCGAGGGGAGAAAGATGATGGTGGCGAGCGGCGGCAGATGGCGAGGGGGGCGGAACCCTAGAAAATCTGAGTTAAACACTAGAGTCTCCCATTTCAAACTAAGCTTTTACTTAGAATTTTACTCAAATCTGAGTTTAAAATTGAGGCAGGGCTGGACTTGCTCATAGTACATATTTCCCACAAAGGAATGTTGCTAAAGAAACACAAGGGTATTCATGTCAATTCAACACATTATTGCAAACATTAATATTTTCACCTAATTTCTGATCCTATATCTTACAAAATTCAATTATTTATTACAGCAATCACCTTTTCTTCGATTTACAAAATAAAAAATTCTAAAATGGGAGTCATCTCTTTCAACGAGTCACCTGTTACTGTGTGTCACAACACAGATATATAGAGAGAGAAAGAAACAGAGAAAATCTAGAGAGAGAGAGTCTTCAGATCTGCTGACCATGTCCTCGGCTCATTCTTAAATTCAGTCACAGGCGGCAAATGTGAAAGGAAACACCTGGAAGACACGATCGTCCACCGAGTTGATTGGACTCGCTTCAATTGACTGTGTCAACTCAGTTTCAACTTCAATTCTGACTCTCTCTACTTGTTTGAGGCGTTATTGTTGAAGCATTAAGCTGTTCTTTGTTGGCATTTCGAAATTGTTGATGAGTTGAAGCATAAAACGGTGAGTTTCCGGTTCAGCCGGGGCTCCGGCGAAGATGTTCAGGTCGGCGAGATGGAGGAGCGAGAAGAACAAATTCAAAGCTGTTTTCAAATTACAGTTTCACGCCACTCAGGTTACTCGAATTTACCTTTACTGAATTCAACAAAATTGTTCTCGTATTGTTTGTGCGTATATATGTACTGCAAATACGTATTTGTTGAGAAATCGGCCAAACTAACAAGGACACAATGTGTGAAGAACAATCAAGGAAAGAAACATTGCACGCAAGACACACGCACAGATTTTTCTCGATTTGTGTGTATCATCCTTGTGCAGGCCGTGCTAATCTTCTCTGTATCGGTCCAATTTATCGGATGTCCTGAAGGGACACGGATAGATTTTTATGTGGCCGGTTATCATTAACAAATTCGACCGAATCAGGCTTCACAAACCCTATAGTATTTGCATAACTTGAGATGGTAAAGTCAAACACCACCAATTAGTTCATTGAATTCTTCGAAATTAGTAAAGTGTAGGACACATTATATAATCAATGTCTGTTGGAAATTGGAAATGTAACCCCGGTTTGACCTGTTTGTTGTCGAGAAAGATGTGAGAAAGTAAAGCAGAATTCAATTGTGGACTGTAGCAATGCGCATTGAGGAGAGTGATTGTTGTTGTTCATCTAAGGTTTTTTCGCGAATCCCTTACAGAATGTTGATGTTGTTTTCCAAGTACAATGAAAAAACAAACTGGATTAATTAAATCTGGTATGCTAGTGGTTGTATTGGTCTCAGGAGAAGGGACATAGGGTTACCTTGGGTAGTAGTGCAGAAATTGGAGATTTGTGCGTGTAAACTGGTCCAGGGGGATAAAAAGGAAATTGGAGATTCGTGCCTTTTATGTTCAGTTTTCCTGCATTTTCTTTGTAACCAAACTGAAACTTGGGAGCATGATCTTGGGCATGTAGATGTTAATTTGTTTGTACCACATAATAAATCAAATAGAAGCAATCAGATTTCAAATTTTTCTTTGAAATTGGTGGCTTTGGTTGTTGGAGACATTATTTATATTGATGCCCCTGGGAAATTACACAAAATAAACAAAATAAAATAAAAAATCTAAGATAGAAGAAAGTTGCCGATCAAAATAAAAAAAGAAAAATGATAGAAGAAAGTAAGGTAGAAATTTGATAATCTTTACTACATGTCTACATCTTGGCAGAAAACACATAACTGAAGTAATAGCAAATATCAAATGTGCAAATAGTTGTATCAGGCTCGGGTGAGGGGAAATGTCTATTTATTTGTAGTCCTTTGCTGTAATTGGAGATTCATGCCAATCATGTTCTTCCGATTTCCTGCATTTTCTCCAAACAGAGAAATTGGGTATCACGGTTCTGGGTGTTTTCAGGTGACACAGGTGGGAGGGGATTCATTGATTATACACTTCTTTCCTGCTGATGTTGGAAAGCCGACGGTAAGATTGGAGAAAGCAGCAATTCGAGATGGAAGCTGTTCTTGGGAGAATCCTGTCTATGAAACTGTGAAATTCTTCCGAGAGCCAAAAACAGGGAAGATTCATGAGAAGATCTACAACTTCGTCATATCCACTGTACGACAATTTTCACTCCTATGAACTTTTATTAGCCCCTTTCCTTCAGAGTTAATTATTTGTGTTAGATGCATCATGTAATGTGTTCTTGGGTTCTTTCAGGGATCATCAAAATCTGGTCTCATTGGAGAAGTTTCAATTGATTTTGCGAGTTACGCTTATTCCATTAAGCTTTCCACTGTGTCTCTTCCCCTTAAGAATGTTAAGTATGAGGCTGTTTTGCATGTTAGTTCTCTCTCTCTCTCTCTCTCTCTCTCTCTCTCTCTCTCTCTCTCTCTCTCTCTCTCTCTCTCAAATAAACACTCCCCTTGACCTTGAGTCATATGCTTGCTCATGTGGGGGTGATGTTCAGAATACATTGTCTGTGAAGGTCATTAATAGAGCCTGATTGCCCTAGAGCTTTCTCTTATGTTAATTCTCTTCTCTCTGAATAGGTTTCAATTCAAAGGATGGAGGAAAATATTGAACAAAGGTGAAAATAAATCAGATTATTGCTTATTTGTTTGGAATTTTCAAGAGGTCAAGGTTTTGGCAAATACGATTTAACTGCTCATTTGTACTTTTCGGGGGTTTTTGCAGAGAGGCAAAGGAAATCAAAAACGGAAAAGTTTATTCGAATGATAGAAACTTCAAGGCATTACTGAGCATTGGCGATGCAGATGAAAGCATCGAGAGCAACTCTACAGAAGTAAGGTCTCACTCCATGTAGCCAAACACAGGAAATTTTTGTAACCGTTTTCCTTCTAGAGAGACGGCGGTAGTCTTTTCAGTTGAAGAGCATAAGAGTCTCACCTATCTGAAAATTATCGTGAAAAAATGTACTTTTCTGGATTTGACTTTAAGGTGTAATGGTCTGATCAAAGTAGGTGTGTTGCAACTTAAAGACAGATGGATGAAATTACAGTTTGGTTAAAGGACGAAGAGAAGAGTCAGAAAGAGTGTTTAGACTTTAGAGAAATAGGTTTAGACCGCAATCATGAACCCTTCTCCTGTATCTGTAATAGTGCAATACTAGATGGTAGAAGTACCCTCAACATAATATAAAGCAAACACGCTAATTACACTCTAAATCAATAATACTCAACATTTTCTTACTGGATTCATCACATGGTAAAAAAACAGAGAGCAGTTGCTAAAAAGATGTTTAACTGTTTCTTTTTCATTTGCTTACAGGATGGGCCTTTGAATAAGAGGATTTCAAATATTGCTGAGTTGAATGGGAACCGCCTGGCATCTAGTGGATCTGATCTTACGATATCAAGTTCCAATAGCAGCTCTGGGCTTGACACCCCTAGACAATTCGGGCTCGACAGTAGCAATATGCTCCCGGACCCCACAAGCCTACTATCATCTGCCAATCATGATTCAGTGCTTCAGAAAACAATTTCTAATATCTCTACAAGAATCCATGAAGACCAGACACCACAATGGGAGTGGATGGAAGCTTCTACCCCTGACGCAAGTACGGATGATTCATCCAGCGGTCCAAGAGAAAAGTCCGAAGAGGCTTCGGACATTGAAAAGCTCAAAACTGAGCTTGCCACTTTATCTAGGCAAGCAGAAGTGTCAGACTTGGAACTACAGACTCTGCGAAAGCAAATTGTGAGGGAGGGAAAAAGGGGAAACGATCTCTTCAGAGAAGTTGTCAGCCTGAAAGAGGAGAGAGATGCGTTCAAGGCAGAATGTGAAAATCTCAAGGCCTTCCAGAGACGTATGGACGAGGCCAAAGTTAAAAACAAGTTACAGTCCGAAGGAAGGGATCCTCTTGCTATAGTTGAAGAACTAAGACAAGAACTAAGTTATGAAAAGGATCTTAATGCCAATCTCCGGTTACAACTTGAGAAGACACAAGAATCAAACTCCGAACTGATTCTTGCTGTGCGTGATTTAGATGAAATGTTGGAGCGGAAGGATAGGGAAATTATTAACCTTTCCAATGGATCTGAAATTGTTGAGAATGTGACAGATTTGTCAGTAACCATCTATAAATCTGAATCTGAAACGGAAGACGATGAAGAGCAAAAAGCCTTAGAAGAGCTTGTCCTGGAGCATAGCGAGTCGATTGGTACGCACGAGATGGAGCAAAAGATCGCGGACCTTTATAATGAGTTGGAAATGTACAGGAGAGAAAGAGATGAAATAGAGGTTCAAATGGAACAGCTTGCCCTTGACTATGAGATCCTGAAGCAGGAAAACCATGAACTTTCATATAGACTAGAGCAAAGCCAAGTGCAAGAGCAACTGAAGATACAGTATGAGTGTTCGTCTTCTTATGCTAGTATAGGCGAACTCGAAACCCAGATCGAGAACATGGAAGTTGAACTCAAGAATCAGTCGGAGGAACTCTCAGACTCTCTGGCCTCCGTAAATAAACTTGAAACTCTTGTCAAGAGTTTGGAAGAAGAACTGAAGAAGCGGGCAGAAGAATTCGAAGCAGATATTCAGATTCTTACTTGTGCCAAAGTGGAGCAGGAGCAGAGAGCAATACGATCAGAGGAAGCCTTGAGAAAGATGAGGTGGCAGAATGTTAATACGGCAGAGAGGCTTCAGGAGGAGTTTAAAAGGCTTTCGTCACAAATGTCGTCTACTTTTGAAGTAAACGAGAAGCTGGCTATGAAAGCCCTGACAGAAGCTAGTGAACTCCGCATGCAAAAAGTTCACCTAGAAGAATTGCTTCGGAAAGAAAAGGAAGAGTTAGAGTCGGTTAGGGATGAATATGAAGCAAAACTCCATGAGCTTTCAAGCCAAATAAGCTTAAAGATCAATCAAATGGACCAAATGCAATCAGAAATTGAAGTTAAGTCCAAAGAGGTTGAAAGTGAAAAGAGGCATGGGGAAGAAAGTCATAGTATTTTCTCACAGGAGATATTAATGCTCGGAGAGGAGATTGAAAGGCTTCAAAGAAAGAATGATGACCTTTCCATCGAAGCGGAACAGAAAGAAACTTTGAAAGTTAAATTGGAACAAATGAATACGGAGCTGGAGGAAACTGATTTGCTGCTATTTAGAGGAAACGTGGAAAGGGATGAGATGGAAAGCATGATTGGTTTGTTGAGCAAGGAAAAGGAGAAGTCAATGGAGGAACTAAACATTCTGTGGAGCCTAAAAGATGAAAAGGAATCAATGATTGGAAATCTGCAGTCGGAGTTGGAGACGTTGAAATCTCATTGTGATGAACTGAAACGTTCCTTGTTCGAGGATGAACTGGAGAAAGAGAAATTGAGAAAGCAGGTCTTTCACTTAAAAGGGGACCTAAAGAAGAAGGAGGATGCACTCAGCAGTTTAGAGAAAAAGTTCAAGGATAACACTCGGCTGACAGCCTTGGATGGAACAAATACTACTTCAAGAAACAACAAATCTGCCTCTGTTCCTCGTTCTCCGAAAGAGATGGCAAATCTGAAGGACAAAATAAAGATACTCGAGGTAAATATGCAACTTCGTCAACTATAGTAATAAGTCTGTCTTAACTTGAACATGGTTGGCGATTACTGAAAAATCAGGTGAAGGAAAAACTAAATTCATTGTGCTGAATATCGAGATAGTTGTATTAATCGCTTTGTCTAAAGCTCATTCTAGAATGTTATGTGGTTGAGGCCCTCTTGAAACTGTTTGCTTCTTCTGTTAATCACTTTCTTGGTAGAAAGTATAATCCACTGCTGAAAATTTTAAATGCCAGGGTCAGATAAAGCAGAAGGAAGCTGCGCTTGAAACCTCAACAAATTTATTTTTGGAGAAGGAGAAAGATCTTCAGAACAAAATTGAACAGTTGGAAAGAAGATCGGAAGAACTCAGTCAATCTAGTGCCAGTTTGTGCGAATGTCAATTCTCTAAGGTTAGCATCTTCATGAAATCAATTATTTGCTAGTAAAGCATACGTTTCCTCTTCACCAGTATTAGTAGTCTATAAAGCATTTCATAAACTGTTTTAAGCACGTATATTGAAGCATTACTTCAAACTTCTTAAAGGCACACTTGGCGTAGAGACACTTCCTGTTAATTTTACAGTTGGTAAAGCCCAATGACTTCCACATAAAAATCAATAACTCGGGCACAGTATGGGGTTGAGTAATAATTTGGGGTTTGGTTCATCTTGGATGCAGGTAGCTGAAGATCCCAAGCACATTACTTCGAACAGTAGTACTTTAATGACAAGGTATGAGTACTTCAAATTTAACGATAAATTTTGGAGCAATTATTGTTAGTATTCCCATGTAAAGTAGTTTAATTGTTTTCTGATCTGCTCTTTTATCCCTGCAGCGGTAACGAAATTTCATCAGAGAAAGGGATGGAAGCCTCTGCTTTAAGTGCCAGAGATCAATGCAACCTTGATGAGTTATTGAAAGAAGAGTTATTGAATGACATGGAGTTACTCAAGGAACGGAACAAAACAATGGAAAGTGAACTAAAAGATATGCAAGAGAGATATTCGGAGATAAGTCTAAAGTTTGCAGAGGTAGAAGGTGAGAGGCAGCAGCTCGTGATGGCTTTACGCAACCTTAAGAATGCCAAAAAGATCTGATAAATTTTGTCCTACAAAACTGAAAAAAGTGTCCGTTGATAACCCGGCCACCTTCCTCTTCCTCGGAATCTTGCCAAGAACAATAGAGTATGTATAGCTGTAATATCCTGTGTTCTTTCCATTGTATTATGTATAACAGTATAAGGTCGATATATAGTTCCCCTCTGTAGTTTGCCTCATCAAAAGTTGCAAAAAGAATAAGTGCCGCGGTATTCAATCTCTGTTCTGTTTCGTGATCTCGGTTAAGGTTGTCCTGCTAATTATGACACTTATACCATTTATGTATTCTTTCATCGAAGGTATATCTCCATTTATGTTGTTCTTAGTCCAGAATTGTGAGTTAGGGTACTGATACTGATACATATTTGGGAATTTACTTTCCAACACTTTCATTAGCTGGTTTACATATTTGCGAATATACTCTCCAACACTTTCAATAACCGGTTTATTCTGCATGCATAGCCGTTGGATCCTCAGTTGCACGAAGCTTCCAAATTGGGTGCGCTCCCTAGACAGGAACTCAAATCGACGCTTCTGAGTTAGGTTCACTCTTCCGTCTCGCTCCCAGCAAGACGGGAGCGCGCTTCTGAATAGTATGGGAGCTTCCATACTAATCTCAAGGAAGAAGTTCGGACTTCTCTTTGCAAACGTATACAAGGAAGAAGGAGAAAAAAAAAATTATAAAAAAGATTTAGGACTCTCGTTTCGTGTTTGACTCATCTATGTGTTTAGTCCAAAAGTTTGATATAAAAAATATATTGGGCTGTCGTTTCTCATTATACATGTTTATGTATAAATACTTATACACACACCCTCTTTTCGGCACTCCCAACTTAGGATCTTCTACATAGGCCGTTCTCATTTCGTGAACTAAGGTTGGATCCAAGTTCAACCCGAAAGAGAATACTGCTTCGACTTAAATCAACTTGAGCTCTTTCTCAATGTAATTATGTAAACAGTTCAGGAAAGTGAACATTATCCACAGATGCTACTTCTCAGTATCTGGGATTTGAATAGGTCTCTGGGTCTGGGACACTTGCGTCAGAAATCAAGCGAGATTGGAAAGAATTTATTTCAAATCCGGAACTTCGAAAAATGCTTTTGAAGCTGGTGTGCATGTGGTGCACGCGTTGTGGTATACGCGTATCATTTTCAAAATAATAGTAGTTGCTGACCTGCAGATCAATTTCGTCAAGTGAGAAGTAGTTGCTCAAGGAGTCGGTACTTTTACTAACGGAATTGATGGTCAGTTTGGCTATTTGTTAGCAAATGGTGGCGGCCAAAACCAATTGCATCGTTCTAACTTGTAAAGCTCACGAGGTACAGGGTTCCCGACGTCGTGAGTGCCAACGTTAGCCATCTTAAGGACCGCTCTAATGGATTGAGCTCAGGGTTGCCCTTCTACTGTTACTCGGACGGATTCTAAGCCGGCCTTGTCGGTCTGTTTTAGCCTCTGAACGTTCTGCTCATTGCTAAATGCAGTAATGTGTCCTTGAGTCTGTGATACTCGTGTCCTTGTTTTAGTAGTTTTAGCTCTTTCCAACTTTGTGTTTAATCTTCTACGTGTCTTTGAGCTTTCATGAAATGATAAATATTTGTTCTTTTGATAAAAAAAAAATGATCAATTCAAATTGTAAAGTCACATTGTAAAACTCACCAGATACGTATACCCTAAAGAAGTTATAGATATCTGTAATTACACGATCAAATCACATCTATGATCTTGAATTGAATGGTTACTCTACGAGAAAGATGAACTCAAGAACCCTACTAAGCACTCCGCTCTCGGCTATGCAAATGTGTTTTGGACAGTCCAAATTTACAGCGTCCCCAGTTCGAGAAAGATGGAGTGGAAGAGTAATACATCCAATACTAAAAAGTAGCAGTGGGTGGGGTTGCTTTGATCTCAAGGGTTTGATCATCTCTGAGCCACCACCAACAGAAGTATCATCTCTGAGCCACACCACCAACTTTTGTTATCATGGGAGCTTTCATAGTGCTTTTAATTTCTTTTTCTTTTTTTTTTTCCGGTGAGGTAGTGCTTTTAACTTTGTCTGGAAATATGGTATTTAATTTTTATCATTACTACAAAATGAAGGAAGTGACAAAATATAAAGGACAATCGTAACTTATTAAATAACACTGTATTTCGGGATTGAGTCTCCCCCTGTAATAGATTAGGAATAATGAATGACAAAAAAAAACACTAAAAAATCATGGTAATATTTTTTCTATAGTAATAGCGAATACTAGGCAAATGACATAATAACATAACATATTTTTTTAGTGTGGCATATATCACAATATCGATCGTAAAGTAAAATAGTAGCTGATGATACGATCCACCAGTAAAATGATTTAATACTATCCTTGAAAAGGAAGGGACGTCATGGGCTTGTTCGATTTGGGTCTCAAGATCCGATTTCTAAGTTAGTATTACTTAATCATGACTCATATTTTTAAATATTATTCTCATTTCTCTCTCTGTCTCTCTCTAATTATTACACCTAATGTTTAATTATTTCTTTCATTCTTCTCTCTACTCAAAACCCAAAATTCAAACCCAACAAGGTGCATAGAACCAAGTTAACCATTGGCTCCATTCCATCCAATGCAAGCATCATTCCGTACCGGGTCATCCCACTAGGAGCGTACTTCTTACTTTTTTGTTTATTTTTTTAATTTGAATTAAGCAAATTAAGAGCAAGCCCAACAATGACTTAGTAAATTAAGCAGTGTACAGTGCATATATCTATTATAACTTGACACTTTTTCTATCAACACTCCATATTTTACTCATCCTCTATTATTATATACATTCTTTCTCTTTCCTCCTTCATTTGTTATTTTTTTATTTAATTTAGAAGTTTTTCTTTTTGTAACAGTCATGTGGGAAAGTGTGAGAAAAGTGAACAGTGACTAAAAAAGGGGGACAACGTGGAGAGAGAGGGAGAAACCGTGAAAAAAAATGAATAAAAAAGAAGTTGGGTAGTGAACAGTGACTGAACAAAAAGGGGGTGATTTAGGGAGCAACTATTCACCATTGTATTTTGTTAACCAATTTGTTGAGGCTGTTGGGGTTCATTTTTTGTGCTTGACTCCCTAAAATAGATATGGGAGCCAATGTAAGAAGTTTGTTGGAATGCTCTAAGATGGTTGGAAAATGGAGAGACAAATAAAAATTCAACTGATGGTTGAAAGGGGATTTAACTAAAATTTGAATAACTTAAGGGTCTGAGTAGATTATTGACCCGAATAAAGCAACAGTACCCAAGGTTCCAAATGTGCCATAACTCTATCGAATAACTACTCATTTGAGGTGAGTTTCCCATCTAATAAAATCGATTTTAGTAAATGTTGATTTTAGCAAATGAGAAACAACTCATGAATCTCTATCTCAAAAAGGATCCATCTCCCAGCAATCTCTAGCAGAACTGTGCTATTGTGGCTTTTGCGTGAATTCAGGGATCGGGGTGTTGTGCGGCAAGATTACGTAGTTTTGCTTGATTTTTTGGTACACCTCTAAAGCTTCCAAGGGCCCTGTTTGGAGAGTTAATTTTAGAGGATTTTGGCTCTTTGGGGTAGGGTATAGTGAGTTTAGGCACTTCGATTTAGGCACTTTGGGTTTAGGTACTTTGTAATGGTTTTTTCTTCTTCCAAACAATGCCTTTGGAAACTTTGGAAGTGTGTCCAAAAATCAAATAAAAACGATGTAGTTTTGCCGCACAACACCTATCGCACAACACCCACCCTAGATCCCTTTTGTGTGATCTCTCGGACGACTTCATCATCGAGATTAGTTATCATTTAAAGCTCATCGAGAACATCAAATCTATCTTGAAACTACATTAATCGAATTAACCTAATTGTTTACTATACTAATATTCTCAACGAGTTACTGACGATGAAAGATTTGAATCGTAAAAAAGCTCAAAAAAAAAAATGCAGGGTCGTCTTGTGGCACAGTCACATGACACCCAAGTTGATGGGCCCCTTAGGGCACGAATCTCACATGAATTTATATTGGAGGAAGATGTTGGGGCACCCCATAATGGGACCCAGGGGTGCAGGTGTGCTCATTCGAGCCATTGATTTCAGTAAATTAACGGTTCAAATTTAAATAAAACTTTTCCTTAGCCAGAGAGCGCACGCTAGGATTCCCGTCTCTCCGTGGCGATGCCCAAAGACCACGGAATAATTACTCCCACTTCGAAACCAAACGCCCGTTAATCCTTCCCCTTTAAAATCTCACTTCGCTCCACTCTCTCCTCCTACCCTTGTCACTTTCCCCCCAAATCCTCTCTCTCTCTCTACAAGCCAATCCAAAACGATGAGAGAGATCCTCCACATCCAAGGCGGCCAATGCGGCAACCAGATCGGCGCCAAATTCTGGGAGGTGGTGTGCGTGGAACACGGCATCGACTCCACCGGCCGCTACAACGGCGACTCCGATCTCCAGCTGGAGCGTGTCAATGTCTACTACAACGAGGCCAGTTGCGGCCGCTTCGTCCCACGCGCCGTCCTCATGGACCTCGAGCCTGGTACCATGGACAGCGTCCGCTCCGGTCCCTACGGCCAGATCTTCCGCCCCGATAACTTCGTGTTTGGTCAGTCTGGTGCTGGGAATAATTGGGCGAAAGGCCATTATACTGAGGGCGCCGAGCTTATTGATTCCGTTCTCGATGTGGTTCGAAAAGAAGCTGAAAATTGTGATTGCCTTCAAGGTATTTTATGTTTATACGTATATGTTGGGTTTGTGAAGAAATGATTTAGTTTAATTTGCGTTTTGTTAACTATTTGGGTTCGAACTGCTAGGGTATTACGATAATTGATAATGTAAATTTTGGTTATAAATCAGTACCCTAAACAATCATAGCCAAATGTAAATGTACATAATTAGGTTTGTGATGTTTGATT
Organism: Gaultheria prostrata; assembly: GCA_036023075.1. Classification (NCBI taxonomy): domain Eukaryota; kingdom Viridiplantae; phylum Streptophyta; class Magnoliopsida; order Ericales; family Ericaceae; genus Gaultheria; species Gaultheria prostrata. The sequence continues at coordinate 14,069 of JAXBDA010000907.1, forward strand.
AGTTTGATTTTCATTTCGCTAATTATCCGTGTTCGACCTGTCAGGGCTATTGCGGTAATTGCTGATGTAAACCCTAGGTTTCAAGTAATTGTTATAGGCGGCCAATGTAACTGTACTCGACTACACATTTTAATCTGTAGGTCTAGCGATCTTTGCTTTGTGTGTGTGTGTGTGTGTGTGTGTGTCTTGATTGGAAATATAGAAACAATATACGATTATACGTATGAATGCAGGAAGATATTTTGCGGTCGAATTCAATACCTGAGTTTATTTATTCGCCATTTGTGGTAGTAGATAGATGAAGTAGAAATGGCTGATGAAGTGTTAGTTATATGGCTGCTCAGTTCAGTAGCTAGATCTGCTCTGGAAAAAGCAATGGCTAATGAATTAGCTGTTCTGTTGGTCTTAGAGTTTTACAAATGTGTGTTTGAGTGTAGCACCTGAGCATATACAAGTTTACTTATAACTTTGTGTTGGGGTTGGGGTTCCGAATTTCAATGTGGCAGTAGCTAGATCTGCTCTGGAAATGGAAAACGGCGGATGAATTCTTGTTTGTATATAACGCGTTGACATATTGGTTGATACATGACTGTGTTGTTAAGGTGCGTTGGTTGTAGATTGAGTGATGTACACATTCCAAAATTTGTAGTTGCACTGGTTTTAGAGATTATTCATTTCATATGTAGTAGCTAGGTATGATCTAGCAATCAAATTGGCTAATTAACCTTAGGTGGTTTGCGTATATTTTAGGGTTTCAGGTGTGCCATTCTCTGGGAGGAGGGACAGGATCGGGGATGGGGACATTGTTGATATCGAAGATAAGGGAGGAGTATCCGGACCGAATGATGCTGACTTTCTCTGTGTTTCCATCACCAAAGGTGTCCGATACCGTGGTAGAACCATACAACGCTACACTCTCCGTCCACCAGCTCGTTGAGAATGCTGATGAGTGTATGGTTTTGGACAACGAAGCACTCTATGATATCTGCTTCCGTACTCTCAAGCTCACTACTCCCAGCTGTAAGTCCTCTTCTCCATTGATGACTATAGTTCCATTTCTACTATGTGAGGAACTTGACTGTTTACTGATAAAACAAAGGGCAATAGCATGTCCACACTAATGCTTGCAGTAGGTAGTTTGGTTTGGATGTACTAGTTTGTGTTTGGTTTGTTACCTTTTTCAGCAACCAAACAAAGTTTTTGACGCTTTACATTTTTCTGGATATTGTTGATGTTGTTTTTGACATCCTGGATTGCAAATACACAAAATTTTCTATGCAGCACAGATCAGGTCACGTGATAGGTAGGTCTAAGTCTAAGATTCTCCTTCATACTATGGAAAATACAGTTGTGATTTCACATGGGTCTCACTTTATCTTTCCTGGACTTTGTTTAGTTTAGGATCTCTAGTATATTTGTTACTTGGTAATGTTAACAATTGTTTAAATATGTTTATATCTGCAAAAAGCTAGTTGTTTACACTTCCTGAGTACAAAAGAGCCCTACCAAGTAAAAGATTACAAGTTCACAAGCCTGCTAAAAAGTCTGCGAACCCATGTGACCATCTGTATAAGAAAAAGAAATATCACCACACTCTGGCTTCATTTCACGACCTAGATACGGTTTCCACTCACATGGGTTAGCTTTTCTTTTTTTTCCCCTTGAATGGACCAGCTCTGAATCAGACAGGACTAACGATGTCTCAGTACCCAGGCTTTTAGCTTGGCATTAGTTTACCCAGCACTTGTGTACATCCCCCTTAATCCATGTTTTTTAAGGCGGTATTGCACTATCTTTTTTATTTTCTTGACGAGCATAATTTAAAGGGTAAAAATTTACTCCTACAACAAAAAAAAATTACTTAAGAAGGAAAAAGTTAGAAAAGGCAGTTTAATTGTCTTTTTGTTCTTCTTTTTTGAACATGCTTCATTTTGGGTCGTATTTTTATACTCTTTTGATTCTGCTTGTTGAGACGATTAATTTCTCAATTGAAATAATAGTTTTAAACAAATCCAATAAATACCAAAATCACTAAATGTCTGTAAGAATAATCAACTTAGCCCAAGTTTCACTCTGAAGGAGACCATAAACAAATCCTAGTGACTTTATGTTTTGGGATTTGTTATATAAAATTGGGTTTCAGGTTTATGAGTAGTACAATTTTTTATTGGTGATAATGTTTCTTCGTGTATGACCAGTTGGAGATCTGAACCACTTGATTTCTGCCACCATGAGTGGTGTGACTTGTTGCCTTCGATTTCCCGGTCAACTCAACTCAGACCTTCGCAAGCTTGCAGTCAACCTCATCCCATTCCCACGACTCCACTTCTTCATGGTCGGCTTTGCACCGCTCACATCACGTGGGTCCCAGCAATACCGCGCCCTCACCGTTCCTGAACTCACCCAACAGATGTGGGACTCCAAGAACATGATGTGTGCTGCTGATCCCCGTCACGGTCGCTACCTCACGGCCTCAGCAATGTTCCGTGGAAAAATGAGCACGAAGGAGGTGGATGAACAGATGATAAATGTGCAGAACAAGAACTCGTCGTACTTTGTTGAGTGGATCCCCAACAATGTGAAATCAACCGTGTGTGACATCCCTCCGACGGGTCTCAAAATGGCTTCGACGTTTATTGGGAACTCTACTTCCATACAAGAGATGTTTAGGAGGGTGAGTGAACAGTTCACTGCTATGTTCCGTAGGAAGGCTTTCTTGCATTGGTACACAGGAGAGGGGATGGACGAGATGGAGTTTACGGAGGCAGAGAGTAATATGAATGATTTGGTTTCAGAGTACCAACAGTATCAGGATGCAACTGCTGACGAAGAAGGGGAGTACGAGGACGAAGAGGGGTATCAGGAGGAGGAGGAGGCTTAAGACTGTTACATTCCAATTAGGGTTGTTTGGTAATGGGATGTAATTTTGTTGCGTCTTGTTCGAATGTTTCTTTCAGATTGCTTTGTTTCCATGTTGGATACTTGGATCCATTCTCAGGATCTACGTTTTCCTTCGGCTTTGTCATTCTCAATGGGTCATCGAACTGTTTTCTGCTTTTCTGTCATTCTCAATGGGTCATCGAACTGTTTTCTGCTTCTCTTTAGAAACCGGCTGATCTGAAGCAGCACAGATTGGTTTCTGGTTGAACTCATACTGCATCTCTTCCATTATTAGAAGCTTATGATGTCGAAATTCCAGTTGGCTAATGCGTAATGTCGGAAGCATGGATTGGTGGTTCGTTTATCAACACTTGCTCGAATAACCTTGGTAAAAGGGAAAACATTTACCATTTTCTTCCAGAAAAACAATAATCAGTGTGACCTTTGCCTGAAATCAAATAGCTGCAACCGGCTTTTCTGCAGTTGATGCAAATTTCTGGGAAAAAAAACTCTCAAATCATTAAAAATAAAACTCCATGCTAAGGATGGTTTTTGTAAAGTTTCATGGGGGCAGAAAATGGCATGCCTAAGAAAACGACAACGCGTCACTAGGAATATGCTCCTCTCAAAATTGACAGTGATCGTCTAATTTCCTACCAAACATCCGACTCAATACTCTTTAATAAACTGCACACGATATTAAGCATGAGATCAGAGTAGCAAACATTATTGCCCCCGAGGATTAACATTAGCAAGAACCAAAAACATTATCTTTTTGGTCAATGAATCCCAGAATACACCCAAATCAATGGTGGCCCAGAAAATAAATTCCATTACAAGGGAGTCCTCCCAAGCGGGAGGAATAAAAGTATGAAGTAGTAGTGTATCTCTCATTTCCTGAAGGAATCCCACAGTACATCCAAGTCGACATTGCCCCCTGAAAGTACAATTCCTATGTTGCTGCAGTCCTTCCAAGCTGGATTGTTTCTGAAATCATCAGACAGAACTGCAGCAAGGCCTATAGCTCCACTAGGCTCCACTACAACCTTCAGAATCTCGTAACAAAGTCGCATGGCTTCAACTATCGCTTTATCATCCACAGTAATGACGTCATCAACCAAGTCTCGAACAATTGGCCTGCTTCGACAAGAGGCAATCACTACCGTAATGAAACTAGTCGCATTTAGGGGTACTTAAATAAGCCATCAAGATGACAAAGAAACAATTCTTTACAAGTTGACAATTACTGAGCAAAAAGCAGACAAATCGCATGAAACACATGAGATTAAGTGCTTAAACTACAAACAAGTGAATGGAAAAAAATTTCCTTCCACACATTTGTTTTGACAACACAATCCTGGCCTTACCAGGTAAGATCTCCAAGAAAAGCTCGAAGCCCATCAGCAATCGTGTTCGTCTCTGGCAAAGTTATAATCCTACCGGCTGCTTTAGATTGAGCAGCATCATTCGCTCCCATTGGTTCAGCCGCCAGAACTCGAATTGCAGGGTTGATGGACTTGGCAGCCAATGCCACCCCTGATATTAGACCACCTCCTACAAAATTTTCCAAGTTGGAGAAAGAAAAACATAAATTAACAAGAAAAACAATGTGGGGATTGACACAATGATTTGGACACTTCCAAGTTGATAGACAAACCACTTATAGGAACTATTATAGTGTCTAACTGTGGGGCTTGCTCCAGAAGCTCCAGCGATATTGTACCCTGCCCACTGCAAGCCAATTCTCAATGTTATTGTGTATATAGTATATACATTCTTCGGATCCACTTGTGCAGAGAGAGAGGCTAAAAAAAAAATCCTCTTTACCATATTTGGTAATCCGAGAGGACAATAGTAGAGAAGCCCGAGGAGGACAACATGAGCAAAATCATGATCATCTATCAAGCACATTCACAAGCCAAAATAAGCACAAGTGCAGATGATTCAAGATATATGCCAGTTTGCACCTTATGGTACGCCCATCATTATATGGGTGAAGAAGAACTGCGCCAGTTTCTTGCAACACTTTGGTTGCCGTGTCCTCCCTTGACCTCAGATTGGGCTCACTCCAGATAACCCGGCCACCATAACGCCTAACATTCTCAACCTTGCATTTTGGAGCATTTTTTGGTACAACAATGTAAGCCGGGATCCCTCGTAGTTTTGCAGCTAAAGACAATGCTGCTGCATAATTACCACTAATTTTGTAGGATGTGATCAGTAGAAAGTAAGGGATAAAATGTCAAGAAAGTTAAATCTGGGATATTCAGAGGCTCAAAGAAAACCTGCTGTGAGTTACAACCCCTTTCGCTGCCTGATCATCATCAAGCGAAAATACAGCATTACAGGCACCACGAAACTTGAAAGATCCACTGGAGAAAGAAAAATGCAAATTGGATAAAAGATATTTGCAGGTGATAAAAAAACTGATAATACTTCAAATTAGATTTATATTTGAGAATTTAGCTTCTCACCCTTTCTGGAAACATTCACATTTAAAGAATAGCTTCCTTCCAGCAAAAGCATTAAGAGTTTCTGAGGAGACGACTGGTGTTCTGTGTATGAACAAACTGATGAGTACTTGTGCTTCTCTGATGGAGGAAATATCAGCAGCATATTTCTCAGCTGTCACTTGACCCTCTGCTTCCATTTTTACACCCAGTAAAATAAATGCTTGGTCTTGCAAGTACCAAGGATCAGATCAAATTCCAACTACTCCACCACCTTTTAAAAAGGCCATCTGCTATCCTAAATGAAAAGAGTGCCAAAATTTTGCATCAATTGATGCCGCCAAAATGTGATGTCTTAGTCTTACCATAAGAAAGCTCTCAAGGACAAAGGGAAGAAGAGTAAACAGTTTTATGGTAGTTCGACTCATCAACAAATGGGTTTTGTCATTGAACGTCTTTGTTCGTATGCAACACATGTCGCTGAAAACAATATGTAACTTAATAACTGAAGATCACAAACCTGCTTCTTGTTGGACAGAAAGTTTATCACAGGGATTGATGAGGAAGGCAAGTCAGCAGCTGAAAAGGTTATGAAAAAGTGAAGAAAATAAATGTACTTGGAAGTATGGATTTGAACGCTGAGTAGAGCCGACAAAGTTGAGTGATCACACTTGGTCTAACACTTAGTAGCAGAAAGGTACAAATTTCACAGGATTTTTACTATCATACTCAACCTTTTGATAGTTTCTAATTGCCAGCCTAAAATCTCGATATGAAGCTCAGGACAAAAAAAAAATCAAGCAGTATACCATTGGCTGCATCCTTAATATTCCCATCCGATTATTCGAGCTCCACAAGTGGTACATTTGAGTAAATGTTCTTCCCCTCCGGTCCACCTCTAAAATAATATGCAACCCTTATGTACTTGACGTTTTGCAAATGTTCACAACAGTGTTCTAAAAGTCGGTCGCCTTGGCCAACCAATCCCCACCTAGGCACTAGGCGGTGGTCCAACGCCTAGCTTAGGTAGCCGACTAGTCGGCGCCTAGTCCCCCGCCTAGGTGCTGGGTGGCCAACTACTCGGCGCCCCTTTTCCGCCCGACTAGGCCTAGCGATTTTTAGAATATTGGTTCACAAGCATGTACTATTACTATATCCTAGATGGATAGCGCCATCAACAAAATTACTTCACTATGTCCCGTGATTGCAGCACGGAACTTGATACATTAAACGCTGCTGGGTTCCTAATTTTCCTACGTTTCTTCTACTCTACCCGAGCAAAAAAGTTCAGTTTCACGACCTGTGCTATGCAAAATAGTAATAGACAGACCTTTTTCTTTATAGAATTGATCAGAAGAGAAGAACTAACGGATAGACATACAAAATTAATTATGCAATTGGAACACAAATAAGGAAACCAAGTTCTAAAAGCAGAGTTGAAACCCTAGTGGTTCAAGATTCACCCAATTACAGGGTTCACTCAGAAACTCATGAAATGGAGAATCTGGAAATTTCAATGATGTGGGTGTCAAGAGTTCACCACTATAATCGACACAAATCATGGTAAATTTTGCTTTTCAAAATCTAAATTAATGGGTTTTGATTGAAATCACTAATGAAAATTCAATAATTTAGTAAATACTAAGAAAAATTACAGAATACATATCGGCCAAGTCATTCCGTCAAAACTGAAGTCAAACAAAAACAAAAAAGAATTTTAATATATATTTTTTTTAAAAACAAAACAAATAGGAGCAAACAGCAGCAGCTAAAATCTCATGGAACATCGTATTAACTCACAGTGAGCAGGTATTCCGAGTCCCCAAGCTTTCTCGGTTCGCACGAGCGTTTCGTCCTCTCTCTTCTCCTCTGTGGTATAAGTATGTATGTATATGAAGACTAGCACGAGTTTTATGCCCGCGTATTTTAATTCAGATTTTGCTTTGAGTAAAATTAAAAAGAACTCATACTGAAATATGCTTGGATGTGCAACCAGCTAAGTTATAGAAGTCTGGATAACCTATAGACATCTGTCACATGCATGACACGAATTCCAAAAACAAAGACTTTCACACCAACCGTAAAAAGGGGATCAGAAATGGCAAAACAACAAACTCAAAGGACTCAAATGCGTAAGCAACAAACTCCAGGGACTCAAATGCGTAATTTAGCCATACATAGCCAAAAGACCAAAAGAGCATAGCATTGTGGCAAAACTACAAGAAAACCAATCGGCCAAATTGCAATTGAAGGGTAAATTAGGCAGGAAGTGGCAAATGACCAAACAAAAAAAGGGTAATTCTATTTGCAACCACTTTTTAGCTAAATACAACCACGTGAAATTTAACAAAATTTGGACAAAAATACCCAAATGTACAAAGACTATGTTGTCCCTCATTTGTATTTCTCGTCGTCCGAAATTCAGATTCCCAGTATTGAATTTGTACAATATTTTCATCATTTAAAGTTTGAAATATGTAGCTTACTTCGGATTGTAAAACATGAATATGTTTGAAAACCATTAGGTCCACTACTCTCGTACTTTGAAACACCAATGGAGCTCAAATTTTTAATTTTTGAAACTTGAAGTAATTGTTTTATTTCACATTTTAACTTTTGAATATTTAAAACAACTTCGGATTCAAAAATGAAGCATACAATGAGAATTTAAATCTATTAGTTTCAAACATATAATTCATGTTTTAAAATCCGAATTAAGGTTCATATTTCAAACATTCATATCCGAAAATACTGATCAAATTCAATACTGGGAGTCCGAATGGCGGGGTCCAAAAACGAAGGGGAGGGGTAGATTGGGAATATTTGGAAAATTTGGTTGTTTTTATCCAAAACTGGGTTACAATTTCAAATTTTAAGATTTTTGATGGTTGTATTTAGCTAAAAGGTGGTTGCAAATAGAATTACCTTGACAAACTTCTCTCTTTTATAAGCCTCCGGGAATAGATATGGATATATTCTCCGTCTCACTCTCACTGTATCTTCCTCAGATAAGCAAGAATATATCTAGGTGTGTCACTAGCTTAATTTTTTTTTGTTTTTTGGCTTTTTAGGGGCCGTTTGGTAACATTTTTGTTTTCTGTTTTTTGTTTCTAAAAAATTAAAAGTAGAATCATGTTTATTGTTTATAAAAACAAAAACAAAGTAGAATCATGTTTATTGTTTATAAAAACAAAAACAAAAAAACATGTTTGGTAATAAATTTTCTGTTTTTTGTTTTTAAACGACACTGTTTTAAAAACAAAGCAAATCACCTTTTTTGTGTTTTGAAAATTATCAGAAATTTTGAAAACGTTTTTATTAAACACAAAACATAAATAACTTACCAAACACATTTTTGTTTTTAGTTTTGAAAAAAATTGAAAACAAAAACAAAAAACAAGAAACATAAAAATTACCAAATGCCCCCTTAGCTTTTTTATGTGAGAGCTCGAAAAACGCATTGACTTTTTATGATTTTTTATGTGATGTATTGTGAGGGGATGACCTGCCTCAAAAAACGCAATAATAAACTGACTTTTGGCTTTTTGAGTTAGTGGAACGGGGCCTTAGGAATTAGAATGTTTTTGCTTAATAATTTGGTAGAATATTTTAGCGGTATTCAATTTTTTTTTTTTAACATCGTTAGTTTCGTCAGTTTTTATAAATTATTGGCATGTCTCAACAGATGAATAAAAAAATAACAGAATATGGTTAGCCAAAGAGTCTAGTACTATTTTTTATCCTTCGTAAATTTTTTAACATTTGATAATAATTTTTCATTTTTTAGGTTTCTGATGTCAAGACAAATTTATAATTTATTAAAAAAATTAACTCAAAACTAACAAAAGTGGAAAATTTGAATAAGGACAAAAAAAAATCATGCTAGATTATTAAGCCAAAACAGGCCTTAATTCCACTGTTCCTCGTCCTAAAATATTTTAGTCATTTACAGTATAAATCAAAAAATAAAACACTCGTGCATTTAAAAAAAAAAACAAAAAAAAATCACCATTTTAAAACATTTTATTAGATATACTCTAGATTTCATGACACTTAGACCGATTCACAGATTATACTAATTACTAAGTCACCTTGGATAACAAATTTGGGCAAGTTAATGTTCTCTCTTAGACAGTTAGACCCCCTAACACTAAGTCACCTGGGTTATTTCTTGGTTCTCATACAAGGGGTTTGAGCCTCGGTAGAGGCGTTCGGGATTTAGGATCATGGATAGCTTCTAGACCCCCTTTGAAATAACTCACTAATTCCCCCGCTAACCCCCCACTGATATATATCGAATGACCAAAAAAGAAAAAAAAATTGTTCTCTCTCTTCGTTACTCCGATGAACATCACACGGAAGCAAACTCGTACCATGCGCAAGAAATCGAACGAGCCGAGCAACCACTGGCAAGCGGTTGATTAAAGTTGGTTTAAGAACTTGATTGAGCTTTAATCGAGCAGCGGACAGACATACACTGACTCAGTAAAATGGTGAAAGTATTTGATGAATTAATTTGGTGAATGAATATTCACCAATCTTGTAGCCATTATTCAACACAAGCACAAAGTTCTACAAACTTAACGAGATAGTTCAAACTACAACTTTCTTTGAGCTTGCATTCGTAATTTTTATTCGCTTTCATCGCATGATCACAGGCGTGATCACTGAGCCCGTACGAGGATACATGGAACTATCAGAGACACAACACTTATATCCGCAGATGTTTCTCACATCTTTGAGGGCAATGCGGTTTTTGTGCTGGACTCAATCTTGTTATTAGCTTCCGACAACCGCTGCTCCTGTAGCTTTGCTTTGAGTTTGAAGAGGATTGTGTGTACTTCATCGAAATGAGGCCTTGTTGCTTGCTTTGTATCTTCAATCCACTGCTCAACTTTCTTGTGTGGGCCTAATATTCGATCTCGATCCTTCTCATCCACAATCTGAGAACAACAGAGTTTTTCAATGGGATCTCAATATAATTCCCAAACTTTTTTACCAAGTAAAACATAAAACAATTATTAAGATCACAACTATCATGAAGATGTTTCAACCTTATCCATTGGCCAACTAACACGTAAAATAGTCCTTGCCAAAAAATACTAGTATCGAATTGGCATAAATTAAAACAAGAAGTAAACCGCAATTGTCTTCATTTTCAGGTTTGCTCATAAGTTATCCTTGCCCGCAACTACGCAAAAGTACGACGTGAAATTCTAAATCTGGAGAGATGCGAGAAGCAATTAGAAGTGAAGGGAGAATTAGCTGCCGTGCAAGCAAGACACTCTACGTTGAGAACAGAAGATGATGCACTTCGCACCAACATAAGTTCTGCCTCAAATTACCGATTCTCAAGCTCGGAAGGTTCCATCCTAATCTAGACGGCATACGTCAACTCATCTTCCTTGACCCTTTTCATACTTCACTGTTGACGTTGAAGCTTCTTTTTTCTTTTTAGTTTCTTATTTGGCCACAAAACTTAAAGTTGATGAACTTCTTTATTTTTCTAAACAGAGAAATACACAAACATATCGCTGGACATAAGTTTATCTACTTACCTCGAGTTGCATTAGTTCACAAACTAAGCTGAGATCTGCTATGGATGGTTTGGAGCTACCAAGTAAAAACCGGCCATTTCCCTTCAACCAAATAGACTCGATCTGTTCAAGGGATGCGGACAATATTTTCTCAGCTTCAGCAGCTGCTTGTGGATTCTTTTTAAGGCCGAGCACAGGTGCAAGTGTGCTATTCAGAATATAGGCAACTGAAAAGAAAAGAATGATCAAGAAAGACGAGACCTTTTGAAACTATAAGTAAAACAATTTAACTTTTTCACAGCTCAGCCATAACCCTAGAGATAATGTCAGCCACATCGAACTAAAAGTTGGGCAAAACAAAATAATTTTACGCGTTAATATAAACCCTCCCTCATCTTATTATTTCTCAACCCCTTCCTACTCATTCCCCTATGGCCTCCGGCCCTCCACCCCCTTCCTCTCTCCTCCTCCGCCTCTGCCACCGGACTCACCTCCCTCTCGCTTCCCCCAGTGTCTCTGATTCTCGCCACTAAGATTTATGATATCAAAGAGTCTTTGACAGGAGTATTATACATATGGGACATATTGTTATCAAAACACGGATTTTGATGGGAATAATGGTGTATTCCAGCATCTTGGACCTTTCCATGGTAAAGACAACAAAATTTGGTTTTCATTGGTGGAGAGGGAAGTTGCAGTTGATTGGTGTTTTGTAAATACTTTGTCAACGGAACAGCCATGACTAATGCGATCTCTAAATAAAAAGGGTAACAGAATTGCTATACCACAAAGTGTGAAAAAAAGAAGCAGCTAATTATAAGTTGATATGGTGTTCAAAATTCCAACAGGGATAGAGTTGATATGGTGTTCAAAATTCCAACAGGGATAGAGTTGATATGGTGTTCAAAATTCCAAAAGGGTCACAGAATTGCTATACACCAAAGTGTGAAAAAAGAAGCTGCTAATTCCAACAGGGATAGCGTCACAGTGATATGGTGTTCAAAGCACAAGGCTCCCGATTACATCAGTATTGGGGAGAAGTCTGGCGTCAAGAGTTTATCCTCTCTTTTTTTTTTTTTTGCTCTGCAGTTTATCCCAATTACATAGAGGTAGATTCCTGCAATTCCAACCCATACCACTGCACTAGGAGGGATACCATAGGCTATGTACCAGGTGATGACCTGTAATACCAAATGTATTTAGTCATTCTACAGGAACATGTTTCACCATTGGTCAACAATAAATAGGGTATTTCAGTGTCGCACCAAACAAAAACAACATAAATATGGAAAATAATAAACAAGTTGTCAACATACGAATAGTATGAGACACCTGCACCGCGGCGTAAATTGGAGTGATGCCAATCCAACACTGACTCGATCTTCGCTCTTTTGAATAAATCAGATGGATACCTTCAAGAATGAAACAGGGGAACTGTCACAACCCGGCTGCAGAAAATGAACTTCTGAACTTTATACGTGACAGAAGTCACATAATAGCTGTTGGACGTATTACAAATGCTATAGTTGAAAATAGAGGTGCACTTTTTCAAACTATGCAAATTATGTTAAGAGGACATCATATACAGGCTGTGCAGCTGGATCATATTTGTCAAACCTCCAAATTTCAGGACGGAATGTGGACATGTTTTATTATTGCACTTGCCATGTTTTGTTTTCCTCTATCCTCTGTTGGTTGCAGTTTTCATAACGAGTTTCGTTCAAACACACGTTATTTTCATTTCTATAACCTTTTTAGAGAAAATAGTATTAAATTTTTTTGAAACATCTTTTCTTCATGATTATCGACATGGATTCTTTTCCATAATCCCCCCAAACAAGTTGTGCATGGTTTTGTTGGTCAAAACTGTTTTTGGCAATAAAAACACTAATTGCTTTCATAACTGCTTATTTCCTCGTGCAAATTGTTTTGAAAAATTCAGAATCTTTTTACAATCTATCAAAATGGGTTCTTTCCCCAAAAAAAATGCCCATAAAACAAGTTTTGAATCCCATCAACTAAACAAATTTCTGGAAAGTGTTCTCCAAAACTGATTTTGAAAATTACAAACAATTTTCGAAAACAAACAAGTTTCAAGAGGTAAGTGGAAATTAAGATTGTGCTCAAGATGATCCAACGCTATGATCTCGACCAAGCTTAACTAAAGAAGTCTCCCATCTTGCAACACATGCAACATAATGAGGGAAATCCAAGCAAACTAAGCTTTGGTTATGAGTATTGACAGACACAACTGTAGGGTATGTAATCAGTGCACATCCCAAGACCATGGCAGGTTGTCGTTTTCCCCACATTGGTAATTAGAGCAATATAAAGTACACAAATATAGAATAGGTCCAAATCTAGATACTTATCAAGGAGTAGATAGCATCTTAGCAACAATTCTCACCAATGATCTGCAACTCCGGGAAATGCACAAGACAGATATCTTAGAATTGCATGACTGCACAACAATTCGTAAGATGGTCACCACAAGGTTAGAGGCAGAATGAATAAGAATCTCAGAATAATTAAAACGATTGAACAGCATCATTTGCAAAGTTTTGTATAACCAACAACTAACAGTCATGCACACAAATAAATTCGTACGCCAAAAGGAATACTGTACTAACAAAATGAGCACGTTGATTCACGGATTAGAGAGCATGGGATTAAACTACAAATTTAGTAGAGAGCATTTCTGGGGTTTGGATGTAACGCTAAACAGATAACGGAATTACACATCTGTTAAACGAAACCATGGCATATCTAATATTTAAAGGATGTGGTATTGATAATCCCTTCACTCTTAGTCCAGTGGAATTCCACTAAAACTTATGATGTGATATTGTTCATAAAACCGAATTCCATCATCATAGACTAAGTTACATTAGGTTTTGAACACGGATTTAGCTCTACATCCAGTCTAAAAGGAGGATATAGCGGATTGTTTCTCAACATGCTAGTCTTGTTCAAGTAACTCTATTTTTAAACACCATGAGATCTGCCCAAAAAAACAAATTAAAACAGATTACAAAGCAAGAGTGACACGGATATCCTTCCAAACAAACACCAAGTGACCAGCAAAAGAAAATGATTGAAGCAGAAAATGAAAATTCACAAGTACCTCTCAAACAGCTTAAATCTTCCGTCAACAATTGCAGGCACTCGTCTCAAAGGATTTATTTCTGACATGAAATTATCAATAAGGGGGAAAATTACACTCACTCAGAAGTTTCCAAACATAGACTAAGATACAGGATTTGATGTTGCAAGTGAGAAGTACTTGTTACGTGTTCTTGACATCTAGTTGAATTTTCAGCAAATATTTACTGAAACATAGGAATTTTATTCACTAGGGGCTCCCAACATAAAAATTGATTTAGGAGAAAAGTTATGAGGTATTGTAGCAAATGCTACGAGCCATTGTATAGTTAGGAAGGGGAGCCATTGAGAAAAGTCTAGGTGAGGACGATTTTGTGGTGAAGAAAGTGATGAGATACTTTGCTCTCATGTTTACAACGCATTGTGGAAATTTATGATGGAATGGAGGTTTCTAAATTGATAGACGTTATGTTCATATCCCTCAGAGCAAGTCCACCAATGTGCCAAATTTCATGCCAAACCCATAATTTGGCATCAAGAATGGCAAAACCCTCTCCACCATTGCGCCAAACTCAATGACAAATTTTGGCAATGCCATTCTTAGAACCAAATTTGGCATCCAATTTGGCAATTGCCTGGCTACCACATCATCCAAGCCATTTAATTTGCGTCAAAAAATGAGATGAGTTTAATTCAATGATCTGGATTTGAGATTGGGCTAACATGGCACCAATAATATTAATAGGGCGTACGGTAGAAAGAAATATATGATGCAGCGACATTGCTATTTATTGGCTTTCTAACATTGTAGCAAGCCAAGAAATGATTATGACAATGCAATCTTGGTACCGACGGGTGGACTTGCTCTTAGTTGCAATTCATTCTGGCATTGTTATTACCAAAAAGCATACAGCACGCCGCACTTTTCTGGCAGTGTACTTTATCCTTTCCCTTAAATGTTAACACAAACACACACAAGCACACATCAATACATCAGATTCTGAGAAAGATATGCATAATTTGATTTTGCCAAACTGGTATACAATTCCCATGTCAGGTTCGTTGGATAGACTAAAAAACTCTACTACTAACTACTCATATGCAATAACACAATAAAGTGAACAAAAACATTAGAACAGTAGCCTTGAGTAAACAGCAAATTGAAATGGTTACCTTTAAATTCAGAAGACCTATGTTGGCGTCTGGCCAAATCCAGCTTGATCTCCTCAAAAGTTATTCCATTTACCCTACAAAACCAGAAAACGGTACATACATACGCACATCAGATCTGTACTACAAAAATGACAAAAAGAAACTGAAATTTGAGAACAAAAATCCAAACGAGGGAAACAGATGAGGTAGATGATTTTACTTGCAGAAGATGAGAACGGCGCGAGATGGTTGTGACATCCGATCGGCGTATACCTTAAGCGTCATCTTCTCTCTCTCTCTCCAACAAACGTCGGTCATACAGAAAAAGGAAAAAAGAAAAAACAAACGTCGGTGAAAGACGAGGACAATTATCGGTATTTCGGTAGCTTTGATATCAGAAGTAACCGGCCACCAGCCGAACCTTATCTGTTTCAAAATTACCAAACAGTCCTTAAAATTATCTGTCCGGAGTAATTATTCAGCGCTCCCGGAATAACACGTATCGTTGCTTACATGATACTCTCAACTGTTTACGTAGCGATTCATCCGGTAGGACAACTATCATTCATTTTTATTGGATGGTTAGGAGACAATAAGTGATCCAGGACAGTTTCAGAATTTTCATCCAGCGATAGCAAAAATTTATATTGTATTAATGACGAAAAACTTTATGGAAAAAACACTTTAATTTGGCAACAATTTTTATAAGCGAAATGGAAATGTATATATATATATATATATAATCCCCTTCCTATGAGGGATTCCACACTTTAACTGTCACCCAATTCTCCCATTTTCGGATCAAATTTTGATAATCTAAACCGTCCAATGCGTTTAAAACGTGTTTTTAAGGGTCTACGAGAGGATTCAACAAAAAAAATACTCGGAAAGGCTTGATCTGAGCAGTTTTTTCATACAAACCGTAGGTATATATTTATTGAAAAACCACTTGGATGAAGCCCTTCCGGGTATTTTTTTTTTTTTTACGAATCCTCGCGTGGACCCTTAAAAACACGTTTTAAATACATTGAAATGATCGGATCGTCGAAATTTGATCCGAAAATAGGAGTCCCACACTTTAACAAAGTGTGAGATCCCACATAGGAAGTTGAGTGTATATAATACATATTGATTATAAACACGTTTTCTAACGGCTATTTTTGCATTTATTAATAGCTTGCAAAACTACCACAAACGGCTAGACTTCAAATCTCGAGTCCAAATTTGTTCACCCTCGCCTAAGGAGGGTGAACAAAACCCTCCTAGCTCCGGTGCCGATGTCCATGATCGGAATCATTCATGTTGTTCAGAAAGATTTTCTAGGACGGCATACAAAAATTCAGCTAAATCCAATGGTCAAAAGTGGTTGAGGTTTGAGCTCAAAAACCCAGATTTTTCTTCTTTGGATTTAAAAAACAAAAAATAGACATTTTAAGCTCAAAACTCAACCACTTTCCGCGGTCCGATTTAGCTGATTTTTTGCATGCCCCTCCTAGAAAATCGTTCCAAACAACATGAACGGTTTTGATCATTGACGTCGGGACCGAAGCTAGGAGGGTTTTGTTCACCCTCTTTGGGCGAGGGTGAACAAATTTGGACTCTCAAATCTCTCTATGAAAGAAAGGTTGAGGCTTCAATCTACATGTTGGAGATCACTTGCACCTTTAAGCAAAATAACAGAGCAAGAGGCTGTTTAGATACCTCATTTTTAACTTCCCATTTTACATTTATTGTTTTTATTGTTTGGCTAGAAATTGCAAAATTCATTTTGTGAAAATGTGTTTTGGTTTTTGACATTAGAGAGGAGAAGCCAAAAGTATGGTGGAATTAGCTTTTTGACTTCTCATTTTCTATTTTCCTATTTTGCTTAACAAAAAGACTTATTCTATACATATCTCTCAAACACTACTCATATTACTACATGCATACTGCATATTCTTTTCAAATACTGTACCAAATTCAAAATGCATTCTAACCATAATCCAAAAAGCCAAAACCTTGAAAATGAATAGGTGAAAATGAGCCTCCAAAAAATCCAAGCGTTTCCGAAACAAGTTCTTCCACTTCTCTAATTTCATATATAGAGGCTGTTTGGCAGCCACCTCTTCCCATTTTCCACTTCTCCTTTTCCAGTTTTGGTCATTTGGCAGGTTGGGCAAGAACACATTTCCACGCAAATGACTTCTCTCATTTTAACAACATAGAAGAGATGTAAAACAGTGGTCCAGGTGAGCTTTTCCACTTCTGTTTTCCATTCTCGTTGGGGAGGCATCTGAAAAGATCAAAAAACCCTCGCTACTTTTCTGTAATACCCAAAAGCCCATTTTGTAATATTTTGTTTTAGTTATTTAAATTTGCGGACTTAATTTTTATAATATTTAACCATGATTTTAGCAAATGAGTTCACCAGGTGCTAAAATCATGGTTGACTCTAGCTAAAATCAACCATGATTTTAGCATCTGGTGAACTGATTTTAACAAATGGGTTGCTAAAATCATTTGGAAAACAAAACCTAAGTTGTCTGTTTTACTTTTATTTTCGTTCGTATGTAATATTACGATTTTAATAATTATGGGTTCTCTTGTAATATTACGGCTTTAATCTTGTAATATTACGGCTCTAAGTTGTGTAATGTAATATTAAGGTTTTAATAAGTAATTTCCCAGTAAAGCTTTAAAGAAATTGATTAAAACATTATTCATACCATTATACACAATTATAAATAACCAAGGGCAGCATGGTAAAAAAAACAACTCATAACGCATTTCCATCATTATTCTCCCAAGTACTACACCTGTTGCAAAATGCATTTTGCACATTTTTCCCAAACACTCCTCCAAAATTCAAAACACATTCTGATCATAATTCAAAAAGCCAAAAAGTTGAAAATGAAAAGCTAAAAAATAGGCTCTCAAACACCCCATACTCTTTTGAGGAGTTAGTGCTTCACATATTTCAAATTCATTTGTTGATGTTGGAACTTGTGACTCATATGGAAAGGTACCGGGAATTTCTAATGAAGGGCCAGATGCGAAGCGGAGTGGAGCGGAGTGAGAGAAGCGAATAGGAGTAGACGTTATAAATACTACCTATTGTAAAAACCCTAGCGGACTTTCAATCGAATAACGGACTCACTCTCGCTCCCGTGGATGTACCCGGATTTTTGTGAACCACGTAAAATATTGTTGTCTTCTTTCTTTACTGTTTTTGTATTCTATATTGTGTGTGTGATTGGTTTGTGCGCTAACAGTTGAGTTAAAGTTTTTATATATATATAACTAGAAACATAATGCATTCGTTATAAAAGACAAGTACAAGCATTAAGTGCAAAGAACTCTAACGGTATGAGGATACAAGAAACAATAGAAAAAACAACAAAAAATAAAGAAAGTATTGCAAAAACCCAGCAACATTAGTGAAAGACCGACGAGTCCACTAAAGATTAAGTTTGTCTAGGTAAATTCGCATCAAGCTGATATATGGGTTCTGTCGTCGTAGCCATTCGTGTCGCCGCCACTGTTGAACTCAACCAATGTCACCTTCTATAGAGACTGGTGGAAGCTAGAGCTTAGATCCACCACATATTGGTGGCGGGTAACCCATAAATGTGGGGGAAATGGGAAATCGAGCACAATCTCAACCTAGATCAGCAAAAAAAAAAGGGAGATGAGAGGAGAGAAAAAAAGAGATCTAGTTCGAATAGTGGGGGTACTAACGGGGAGGATGAAAGAAGAGAGTTAGAGTTGTAATACTCTAGCTATTTGTGAGTGTTTAAGAGTTGAACACTTGAGAATTTTGAGCTAAAATAGATTATTATTTGAGTGAGATTGTTTCTTAGGATTTGGCTTATATCAACAGTTTGCTAGCTTGTAATACCCGTCCCGGATAAATAGAGTTTAATTTTCATTTTTAAGTTAATTTTGTGTTATGGGCTAAAATCATTAGAATTAATAGTTGGAGGGTTAAACTGTGGTTTAGGGGATTAAGGGAAAATGTCTTCAGTATTATTGTTCCTAGTTCCTATCTTCATCAACAGAGAGTGAGAGAAAGAGAGAGAGACGTAGAAGAGAAGATAGGGAGAAACAAGGGGGGAAATTAGAGGGTTTGTGCTACGTGATTGAAATTGAAGCCCTAACTAGGTAACTCTTGCTTCTTTGTGCTTGAATTCTTTAGTTTGTTGTTGATTTCATGCCATAGATGGGTTAATTTCAGTTGGTTTTTGGTGTTGGGTTTGGTTCTTGAAGTTATAGAACTGATTATTTCGTGGGTTTGGTTGTAACCCACTGTTGAGGTTTATGAATCAGGATTCTGACCTGTTTTGTCAGAATTATTTTGGGTAGTTAGAGAGTTCGTAAATTTCTGATATTTTTACAATAGATACCCATGGATGTCTAGTATGTTGTGTTAAATTTTCAGAATTTTATTCCTAGCACAGAAAATACTAAAATTGTTCTACCGAGCTGCTGTCGTGAATTCGCAGTGCAGGCAACACTGTCACATGTTACGGAAACGGCTATAATTTTGTCTAGGAAACTTTGAATTTCAATCCGTCTTTTGATTATGAAACTAGACTCGTATACCTATGTGAATATGTAGAGCTTGTGCCTTAGTTCCTGCCAGGTTATAGCAGTTTTTGATTCAAAGTTGATGGACTTGCTGAAACTGCAGATTCGTGTTTCTTTTTGCGTAGTTTCGAACGAGCATAACTTGGTCATCCGGACACCGAATGGGGCAAGTTTTATATCGAAAATTATGTACTGAAAGTCTACTTTCTAATGGTGGTGGTCTCATGGCCAAATTCAGAACCCTTGGAAAATGATAGCCCAGATAAGAGGGGCTGGTTGTCATATTTCATTCCAATTTTGAAGTGTTGTTGTATCTTAACTTGTCTTCAATTGTGGTGACCTTATAAGTTGTTTATGTTACATCGTTGTCTTTTTATTGTATGTGAGACACTTGTAGAAGCTCATAGACTAATATTGGTTTGTGGCTAAGTATAATTGTGATGATGATGTGTTGTTGTAAGATGAATGTATATCATGCTAATAAAGATGTTTTAGCTGATTATATGCATGATTGATGTGTGTGAAAGATGGTATCTGCGAATGGGCTGTGGATTGGGTTGCACCGCGACTACGTTGTACCGCCTAATTACCGGTGACAACGAGCGGGGTGTGCTCCCACGGTGACCTAGGATACATAGGATGTGGCAGACGTGTCACTTGCATGTGCTTGTTATACACTTGATGTTGATTGATGGTCATTTATGTTATATTTTATGAACATTCTCTACGTCTCATACACTCTGGCTTTCCTTTGATTGCCAGATAACAGGCGGCTCTTGAGTGGGTCCACTACTGGTGATGTTTGGAGTCTCTTTTTGGGCTAACCTCGAGGACTTAGTTAGCCAAGTTGGTTTGTTTATTTGGTTTGTTTATGGTCGATTCGGTAGTGGCTAGTAGTTGGGTTGCAGCTAAGATATTTGAATACTTGAACTGCATGGATTGTAATTAAGAGTTGTTGGTGACTTGACGTTTGAGATTATGGTTTGATGTTTACACTTTTATTTTTATGTGAGAAGTCTTCCGCTGTGTTGTATTCTGATGAGACTGTTGGGTAGTGAGTTGGAATGCCACGTGTCCGCACCGACTCGGGCCCACAGCGGGTGCCGTTTGCGGGGCGGGGCGTGACAACAGCTCCTCGGAAAACTAGTGGTTGTAATCCACATTTGTGAGTGTTTATTCGATCTTTTTCATTACTCTACTATTTATTTTTCTTGTTCAATTTCGTTACTTAGCTCATCTTGTTAATTGGTTCTGGAATACTCCTAATTAAAATTTTAATTGGGTATTATTGTTAACAATATTCACCCATCTAAATTGTCTTTTGGGTAACATCTACCTTAGTTTAAAACCATCTTTTTATCTGTCACCGGTAGATACACACCAATAAACTCGTTCATTTAGCAATATTCACCCATCTAAATTGTCTTTTGGATAACATCTAACTTAGTTTAAAATCATCTTATTATCTGTCACCGGTAAATACACACCAATATGAGAAATAAGTGATTTGAACCAAGTATGTTTACCAATAAACTTAAACTCGTTCATCTAAGGAGAATTACCATGTATTCCTAGCGTAAATTTAAATGATAACCAACTTAATTGCGATGTGTCTAAACATTCCACACCGTTGTTCACCGGTTTTGGTTAGAAAGTGAGTAAATTTTATCTCAAAAGCCGATACAAATTTCACAGAAGGCAATTATGAGAAATAAGTGATTTGAACCAAGTATGTTTCATTTTTGTTTTTGTTTGAATTTCGGTTGGTTTAAGTCAAAATTTTGTTTACTGTTTCATCTTGACGAGAATAATATAAAAAAACAAAAAAATATTTATTTTGATATGTTATATTCTTTTTTTGGTTTTTTTCAAGCTGGAGTTATATTTTCTATATATTTTGATTTCTTTTTGTGGAGACAAATTCAAGAAGTCAGATACTCCCTCCGTCTGGATTTTTTTGTTCATAAACATACTTTTTCAAGTTCTAAAATAAAAATATTTGTCCATTTTCAAAAGTCAATGATTAAAGTATGACAAAATTACTTTTTTGCCTATTTCATACTGAAATTTAAAATAACAACTGAAAAGTCAATTTTAAAATTTTTTTTTACAGAAAGTACACTGCCACAACAGTGTCCCTTGAATATGTACGTGAGTCCATCTACCAGTCAAATTTTCATGTTCCTCGGATTTCGCTCATACTTTTTTTTTGGAGTCAAAACTTTCGGGAGTGGGTAGAAATAAATGGAGGGATCGAGGGTAAAATGAGAGATTAACAAATTCCAAAGGTAATGTGAAAAAAAGTTAGAATATTCAAAATGGATTAACAAATCCCGACGGAGGGAGCATTTAGATAATAATAAAAAGTTAACTGAGAACCAAAATTCATTATTGTCGTGAAAAATAAATTAATCTAATCAAAGTTCTACCTTAATTTAGGGTCAGAAACATAGGTCATGACTTTAACAGCCTGTTTGGCTGGGGCTTTAACGCCCGGATATGTCAAGCGCCCCTCTTGACAATCAAAGGGACCACCCAAATGAGGTGTTTGGCTCCCCAAAAGTCTCTCCCCCCCTCTTAGAATACTGTTGGGACTACATATTAACCAAGCGCTGCCTCACCCCTCCGCTTAGCAAATCCGGGCGTTTTTGGGTCGAAATTACCCCTGCAAATCCACCCTCTTTCTATCGACGTGTGTGGGGTTGGCTATGTTTGTGTGGGGGTTTTGTGTTGTGTAATGAAGAAGAAAGAGAGGAGAGAGAGACGAGGGAAGTTGCCCAGCACTGTGGTGACTCCATTGTCGCGACCTCTCCACTTTCCTCTGCTTCACCGAGGTATGATCGTTATTTTCTGTAGCATTATCGTCAGCTTTGGTGTTCAAAACTCTAGTACTTTTGTGGGGTTTTGCGATGTGGTTTGTGACCTATTTGGATCTGGTTTTTTCCGATCCATTGTTCCCCCTGTTCGATCTTTGTTTATTCACCATTTCCGATCTAGTTTGTGCGTTGATTTTACCCTAATTTTTTATGTGGATATCTTGCCCTCATTTGCTGGTTTGGTCACTAATTTTGCCCTAATTTGCTGGTTTGGTGGTTTTGCCCTAATTTGTTGGTTTTGGTATTTGGTTGATTTGCCCGAATTTACTGTTTTTACCCTAATAAATTAGTTGGTTTGCCCTAATTAGTTGGTTTACCCTAATTTGCTGGTGTTGCCCTAATTAGTTGGTTTGCCCTAATTTGCTAGTGTTGCCCTAATTAGTTGAGATGCCCTAATTTGCTAGTTTTAGCCCTAATTAGTTGATATGCCCTCATTTCATCACTTACATTTACGATTATGAAGAGTTTTTAAATCCCTTTTACAAGTATTTGAGCCCTAATTTTTATGGGTAAGATTATGCCCTAATTTTGTAGTTTGATTTACAAACAAATGGCAAGAATAACGAAACGTGAACGAAGAAAGAAGGCAAACCGTGAGGCATTGTTAGTAGTGATTTGTTACATGAGATCTGTCATTAGTATGTACCAACTTTACATGTTAATTATGGACTTGATTGCTGAAAGGGTTCGACGACGGGAGAGGAATCCTCCTCTGATTCAACAACCTAACATATACCAACAACAAATCATGAGCCTTAATAGGTTCGTACGCGGGAGTGACAAACACTGTCATGAGCAACTAAGGGTAAATAGGCATGTATTCATGAATTTGTGCCTTTTACTTAAGCAAAGAGGCCTAGAGGACTCTAAGAATGTCACTCTTGTAGAGAGAGTTGCGATTAACAGTGCGATAAGTTCATGTCCAACCCTTAATCTTCCATTCAATATGAATTTTTGTGATACCACCTTCAGGGAAAGAAGCTTGCATCTGGTTTTTCAAGACTTCCGAATAGGCGGGACGAAATCTGCGATCACCCTGCCAGACACCCTCATCTACAAGGCAAGTAAGGTATTGGAGCAAAGTTTCCTCCTCCACCTGGCTCCAAGTCCGGCGTGCCATTCAAACCAAGTAACAAAAATAAATATATGATTTCTTGTTGTGATTGAAAAATTGCTTGTAAAACCAATTACTTTGTTTCATATTTATAGCAAAAATTTCATCAACCATTCAACCACTTCCCCACCATTTAATTTCCTATCTACCAATCCACCAACCATTCATCATTCAACCGCCATCTACTCTCCATTCAACCCACAAAAAAAAAAAAACCACTCTCCATTAATTGGTCCTCTGTTAATTTTTAAAATTTTAGCCCAATAATTAATTTTTTTTTTCTGATTTTTTTTCCAGGTCAAATATTGTTTAATTATTTTATGTATTTTACTGTATTTTTCATAATTTTTATGTATTTATTACGTATTTATTGCTATTATAATGAAATTAATCAATTTTATTTATTAAAATATTAAAGTGGGGGCAATTAAGTCATTTACTCTCCTATCCTATCATATCCACCTTCCAAATTCCCTTTCTAAAAAAAAAACCAACCAAACACCTCATTACAAATCCACCATTCTTAATAGGTGGGCCCACCATTCTTACATATCCAACCTCATTACAAATTCATCATCAAATTCATCCAAAATCAGATCCACTAGCCAAACCGCCCGTAAAAAAGGGAATGAATGGAAAGTAAAAATTTAAAAGTGAGCCGAGAAGGCTATCCTGCGCAAGACACCACCACTGTTGTGGTGCTCCTTTTAGTAATTTTTATTATGAGACTTAACAAAGGTCCAATTTTATGATTGAAATGGTTTAATTAATTTTCAAGATAACAATTCTATCATCCGCAATAGTTGATAGAATTTAAGCAATTTTGAACATCTAACAAAGCAAACATCTCAATTCATGTTTTGGAACTTAGATTTTAGTTTTCTCAATAAAGTATCACAAATCTGTTTTTCAAAATTTTACTTAATTTTAAGTAAAATATAAGAAGGACGAAGACGTTTTTACTATGCACATTTCTGTTAACATATGAATATGTTTGTTTATTATTATTCTTACTGTTACGATATGAATTTAGAGTTTTTTCTCTCTCCATAGATGTTATTTCACGTTAATAAGCATACACTTAAGGGTGTTTTGGCTAAATAATCGAGTCAAATTATTATTTTTATCTTTATTCAATTTTTTGCGTTTGTTAAATTTGCTTCAATTTTTTGTGAGTTAATGGTTGGTCTTGACGAGTGAAATCTAAATATATAAAATTATTAACCTAACTAAAATTTTTATGCATGAAGATAGTAATAAAACAAAGTATGTTTGTTTTGGATTATCTTTTTATTTTTAGTGAACTTTTTAAAGATTTTGACCATTTTTATTATTTTTTAAATTCTTCTCGTCGAGAAGAAAAAACAACCCACAAAAAATCGATGCGAAATTAACAAATGAAAAAAAATTAAATAAAGACAAAAAAAAACAATCTAACTCTTTTATTTTGTCAAAACACCCTTGAAAGGAATTCGAAACAATAAAATAACGAGGATTCATGGTAACACCATGTGGTCGGCCGCTTGGAAACATTTTTTCTCGTCATTGAAACGATACATGCATTGAAGTGCGTGTTCAGAAGGACGAGCTCCGAAACTGGCAAAGCAATAAATGGCACGGTTATGACAAACAAACGCCTCTCTCTCTCTCTCTCTCTCACACATACATACATATACACGCATACATGCATGCATGTACACTGTACAACTCCATGGAGTACCAGTTTGAATGCCCACATATACATACAGGAGGACATACATATAGATACATCCATGACTGCATTGTTGTTTTCTCTCTCTACTAAACCTCTGTTACCTCCATGTGCTGTGCTCTGCTCTCTCTCTCTCTCATCGGTCAGAGTTAAATGCTTTCTTCATCTCTTGGATGTGGAGAATTTGAAGTTTGATCGACCCATTACAGGTAACTAGAAGCATTTTCTGGGCTTATTTTTGTTTTCTGTTTGAATTTGAATTCAAGATTTTGCTGATGAATCTCCAACAAATTCATCCTTGTTTGAGTTTTAGAGATGAAGATCTGTTTAATTCCCCTGTCTGGTGGTTGTTCTCTCAATTTCTTTTCAGAAACAACAATTTTGAAACCAAAATCCCATTTTAACCAAAAATAATTTCACAAAAATAAAATGTGAGTTTCCACTGTGGTATTTTCGGTATTCTTGGATTACATGATATCAAATCAGTTGATGTATGTGAGGAGAAAAATGACTCTCTGATTTAACAACTCGTAGTAGTCCAAGAGTAGCAAAAATACCTAACGGAACTCAGCCTAAGTTTCAGAAACCTTGAACCTAACAAATTTTTTTGAAAATATTCCGAAAACATCAACTGTAGGCATACAATAATTCAAATTTCTGTTTATTTTTTTTCAATTACATTTCAATTTTTGTGTGAGAGTGAAGATATATTAATGGTGCTCAATTTTGAAAATCTGGTGAGATTTCGTTTTGTAAATTCTTGTTGTCATCATTAAGTCCATGACTTCAAATGATGTAAAGTTAGTACCTTTTTGTTCCTATTAAAGTCTTTAAACCTTTCTTCTTTTTGTAATTTTGTTTGATTACCTTTACTGTGAGGCTAATCCACTGTTTTGGGGCTTAGGCCTTGTTTGGAACTCGAGGAAAGAAACGGAAAAAAAGAGAAAAAAAAAAAAAATTGATTTTCACACCCCAAATTATCTACGACCCCTTTTTGTCTTTTAGTAAAAATTTTATACATAAAAAGTTTCCTAAAAGACAAAAACGGGGTGTCAATAATAATTTGGGATGTGAAAATCACTCAAAAAAAAAAATTTGAGAAAGAAACCAGGAGGGAAGTTCCATTTGTTTTTTCAACCAAACTAGATAGGGGAAAATTGTTATAAAATTTTCACTACCTTTCCACTGCTTTTTACTTTTTTGTGGTGGATATTAAAGGGGAATGAAGTGGGTAAAGGTTCATGTGTCTTTAGCGACTCTCAAGGAACTTTGGCTTCAAGCATGTTTATTTGTTTTTGGATTTTTTAATGTTTGATTTTCCTAGTTTTAGTGTAAGATCCCTCCACGAGGTAGACCAGCACATGGCTTTATTTTGGGTGGGGGGAAAAATGTGTTGACATTTTTGGTTTATTTAAATCTTAACCATTGGGAATGCCTTATTTTAAATCTCCAATTCCAGAGCTGGACCTTTGAAACACAATTTTATAGAGGAGAAAGAGAAGATCTTGTGGGCTGTACTAGGCCTTTTTCAAAATATTCTGCTAGACAGGTGAGTTTATTTGCCTTCATGAAATGATTTTCTATCCTTTTCTTTTCCCTGTTCTGTAACAAGGGTATTCGAGGCTTCGTCCTGACTGATTTCCATTTTGTCAAGGGGACTCGAGGCTTCGTCCCCGCTAATTTCCATTACGTGATACTATCATGATATGTGACCAAAGGGGTTCAATGTACTTGATGGGTTTCTGAAACTCATGATCTAGGTTTTTATTCGTGTTTAGAACATACATAATTTTCTTCCAATCCGGTTTACTAACTTAAATTCAGCACGAAACTTCAGCAGCTGAGCTATTTTTCTGATAGATCTTTCTATATGGTAGTCACTCACATTTGGTCTTTCTGTTTGGTAGTCACTCACATTTGGGTATGTTCCGAACATAGCAATAAGTCAATAAGACAATAATCCGAGTCAAAAATATATTTATAATTACTTAAAATTAACTACTACTCCAGAGAATAGCGGTTAAGTCCGATGTCGATCTGCATGGACAGATTGACTAAATTACGCTAGTTTTGATTGATTTCTAATGGCTTATCTACTATTTTAGTGCCTATAAAATACACCAAGTTTCAATTTCGTCCTTGCAAAATATTTTGTGTCAATTTCGTCCTTATAGTTTCAGACGAATTTCAATTTTGCCCTTCCGTCAAATTAATGACGGTAAATGCTTATGTGGCTAAAGGAAAATGCTTAAAATACCAGAAAATGCTTAAAATAAAGGAAAAATGCTTAAAATACCCGAAAAATGATTAATCTCCAAAAAAATAACAACAATTTTAAAATACCGGAAAAAATTCGTTAGACAAAAAGTTTATGAAATCTATCTAATGATTTTTTGGAGATTAATCATTCGTATCGACGAGAGGAATCAAAAGAGTATAAAATATGACCGAATTTTAAAAAAAGATCATATAAGAGGACACTTTTTTTTTTTAAACGCCAATAAAATATATTGAAGAAAATTTGACAATGGGTACATCAAGTTGGAGGGAGAAAAGAGAGGACTCCAACCAAGGTTGGGGAAATGAAAACACCCCTTGGGTCAAAGCCGACACTTTATAACAAAAAAAAAGAAGCTATTTAGTATTCTTTCGTCTTTGGAAAATCTTTTTGTCTAATTCGGCCCATATTTATCGACGAGAGGAATTACTATTTTTTTTTGATATCAAGTGTCGTCTTATATGAATTTTTTTTTTAACTTCGACCCATTATTTTATATTTTCTGATTCCTCTCGTCGATACGAATGATTAATCTTCAAAAAAAGTCATTAGAAAATTTTTATAAACTTTTTGTCTTATGACTTTTTTCCGGTATTTTAAAAAAAAATTGTAATTTTTATCATTTTTTTGGAGAATAATAATTTTTTCCGGTATTTTAAACATTTTTCGGGTATTTTAAGCATTTTCCGTTTGCCACATAAGCATTTTCCGTCATTAATTTGACGGAAGGGCAAAATTGAAATTCGTTTGAAACTATAAGGATGAAATTGACACAAAATATTTTGTAAGGACGATATTGAAACTTTGTGTATTTTATAGGGACTGAAATGGTAGATAAGCCATTTCTAATTTAATTCAGGAAAAGATTGATTGATTGGTGTTGATTATGAAAATAACAAAACTAAGGAAAAACAATAATTAAATTGGGTGAAAACTGATGGAGACATGATCTGGGGTTTCGAATCCACCCCGACCACGTAACGAAAATGTGCATAGGCTAGGTTCCTAATCGAATCATAATTTTGTCAAGAAGATTATTGCTTTACCGACAGGCATGGCCTATCCCATAGCACAGACCGTCTCGCTGGTACAACCCGTCTCTTTCACGGCCTGTCCATTGGCACGTCCCGTCTTACGAGCTATGTTGCACGGATCCGCCATTTTTGGCGAAGGATCCGTGTGGACACGGGTGCGGGTACGGGATACCCACCGGATCCGGCCAAAAAAATACGGATACGACAGTTTTTCAGATGAGCTGCGGCTGTGATCTGAATGCTAGATCTGAAATTCTGTGTCGTATGACCTCTGTTTAGGGTTTTAATTTGATGGCTCCTGACCTCTCTTTTTAATGCATTGGGCCCTTTAAGTGGGCTTGTGCAAGTATCTACTTAATATTTAGTGGGTTGGGGCCATTTAAGTGGGCTTGTCCAAGCATCTAATACTTAGTGGGTTTGTGTAAGCATCTAATAAGTGGGTTTGTGCAAGCATCTAGGAGTAATATTTAGTGCTCTTTACACCATTTGTGCTTCAAATAAATAGTAAAATTTTAAAATATATTCATATATTTTTAATATATACTTCTACTTATATATATATATTCAACGTATCCCCGCACCCGTATCCAAATTTGGGTACATATCCCCGAATCCTATATTTTCAAATTTGAGGTGTCGGACCCTTGGATATACACCCGTATCCGATTCACGTACCCAAGTCCGTGCAACATAGCTTACGAGCATTACCTATTTCAGTCACCCAAGCACAATCAGTGAAAACTATTCGTTAACTAGGTATTTGAGTTGCAATCACAAATACTCAACTATGATGCACGAACACGGATACGGACTCAGACATGGGGACACGGGAATTCTAAAAAAATGGTGATACGGACACGGCGAGGGACACGCCACGTGTATATTTATTTATATAAATTATATATTCATATATATTAAAACAAAATTTACCTTTAAGGAACAATATTCACATTCAACCAGTACGCAGAAAACAAATGTGGTCTACAACACTAACTTTTAGATATACAAAGAAATACAGAATTACAAAAATAAGTGCTGATGACAGAAATATAGAAATACACAGTATTGGCAAATTGTGAATTGGACTCTGATAAACCATTTACACATGGCCGAAATACAGAAATACGAAAAACAGAGGGTTTTCTTCCTTTTCTATCAGCACTGAAAAGATATTGCTTGAAAAAACTTCACAGTTTGCAATATTGAACGACGACTGATAAAAATCAGCACTTGCGCTCTATATATAATCACACACACAGAGATGAGAGAGAGAGAGAGAGAGAGAGAGACCGTTGTAGCCAAGGGCGGAGCCATGACATTAATTTACCCTGGGCTAACCAAAATTTAGTAAACTACTATATAATATGTAAATGTCCAATAAACTTGTACATAAATATGTAAATATTCTGAATCCCGTACCGGCTTCGGTACCGATTTTTCTACTGGTACGGTATTATAATTTAGCCATTATATATATATATATACCAAATTTTGTTGTTTGCAAAATTGAGAAATTTGTGCAAGTGGTGGTTAGCTCATGCGGTTGAGTTCTTGGATGTCTCACACTACATCCAAGGATCGAGTACCCTCTCCCCAATGTAATAGATTATGAATGACGAATGACAAAAAAAAAAATGAAAGAATTCCACATGAATTTACTAAAATAATAAAAAAATTTATTAATAGACGAATAAAAGTATGAACTTTAAATTGGGGTGTGATAATCACTCTCCTAAAATTAATCTTTTCAACCATTACCCACAAGGAAGATTCAAAATAAACACGTAAATAGGAGTACATAGTATACGTGTACTGTGCCCAAGAGGAGATATCAAGGGGAAATGGGCAACAGCTGTACCCTCCACAACAACAATAACAATAACAGAACCCATCTAGTTCCCAATCATTGGGGGTATGGGTGGGGGATGATTGGAGACAGACCTAACCTTTGGCAATATGCACAAAGTGGCTGCTCTCAGAGTACCACTGAAACAGTGGCCCCTCCACAAGAAAAGAAAAATATGTGTACCCTTTTTTTTGCCCATGTCTCTCTCTCTCTCTCTCTCCGGTCTATCTGATCTCTTCTTTTTCGCTTTTTTTTTTTTAACAGCATCTCTTCTTCTCCGTTCAAACCCATATAAATGTAGCCACCATTATGGTATTCCACTCTTCTGATCTCTACCTTCATTTCACTTTTACAGTCTGTTAAATAGTTCAGCCAAAAAGTTTAAACAACGGGTTCACAAATCGGGAGAGTTGTTCGCTCGACGCGAGACAAGGTCGCCGAAGACAAGTTGAGGACATCGAGACACAGATCAGAAGGATTTGGTGCTATACCGGGTTGTAGGTTCTCGGGTTGGGCTAAAGTTTGTTGAGTCTAAATTTTACATATAATTTTTTTTTATTTTTTATTTTTGCAACTCCACCTGGGCTGCAGCCCACCTTAGCCCAAGCTTACCTCCGCCCTTGGTTGTAGCTTCCAGCAGAGTCGTCTGATCGACTTCCAGAACTTCCAGTCGATTGATGGGTAGAAAAGAAGAGGAGATGTATATATAGGAGGTTTAAATTACACTTTTTTTACCAGAAGTTTTGATTAATTATGTCGTGTCCCCATACATGTCTCATCCGTGTCCCCCCGTGTCCCCCTCTAAAAATTCAAATGAGCCGTGTCTCCATCCACGTGGCGTGTCCGGACACGTGTCCAGACCTTGTCCCCGTGTCTAGATACGGCGTCCCCTAGAGGTGTTGGCAAGGGTGGAGGTAAGCTTGGGCTGAGGTGGGCTGCAGCCTAGGTTTGAGTTGAAAAAAAAAATTATATGTAAAATTTAGACTCAACAAACTTTAGCCCAACCCAAGAACCGACAACCCGGTACAACACCAAATCCTTCTGATCTGTGTCTTGACGTCCTCAACTTGTCTCTGGCGACCTTGTCTCACGTCGAGCGAACAACTCCTCCGATTTGTGAACCCGCTGTTTAAACTTTTTGGCTGAACTATTTAACAGACTGTAAAAGTGAAATGGAGGTAGAGATCAGAAGAGTGGAATACCATAGTGGTGGCTACCTTTATATGTGTTTGAACGGAGAAGAAGAGATGCTGTTAAAAAAAAAAGCGAAGAAGAAGAGATCAGATAGACCGGAGAGAGAGAGAGAGACGTGGGCAAAAAAAGGGTACAAATATTTTTCATTTCTTGTGGAGGGTACAGCTGTTGCCCATTTCCCCTTGATATCTCCTCTTGGGCACAGTACACGTATACTATGTACTCCTATTTACGTGTTTATTTTGAATCTTCCTTGTGGGTAATGGTTGAAAAGATTAATTTTAGGAGAGTGATTATCACACCCAATTTAAAGTTCATACTTTTATTTGTCTATTAATAATTTTTTTATTATTTTAGTAAATTCATGTGGAATTGTTTCATTTTTTTTTTGTTATTGTCATTCCTAATCTATTACATTGGGGAGAGGGTACTCGATCCTTGGATGTAGTATGAGACATCGAAGAACTCAACCGCATGAGCTAGCCACCACTTGCAGAAATTTCTCAATTTTTCAAACAACAAAATTTGGTATATATAATGGCTAAATCCGAAATAGTATCCAGTATCGGCCGGTAGCTGTACAGTATGATACCGTACCAGTAGAAAAATCGGTACCGAAGCCGGTACGGGATTCAGAATATTTACATATTGATGTACAAGTTTATTGGACATTTACGTATTATATAGTAGTTTACTAAATTTTTGTTAGCCCAGGGTAAATTAATGCCCTGGCTCCGCCCTTGGGTGTTGGTGCTTCGTAGATACTCAACATATTGAAACAAGTAAAGCAATTCCATTCATGCATAAAGGAAACTTGTTCTTAGTTAAACAATTGATCTGAATAAAAAGCCTAAAACCTATATATATAAATAAACGTTACTTGCGTTACTTGAGCGGGGCTTCATCTTCCCCCTATACAAGAGTTTAGCCGGACATGGCGATTGCCAAAATAGATCCACGGCCTTTGTCTCAATAATCCCTATTATGCGTCTGTTGCTTGCCTTTTATAATCCTATCCATAGAGTGCCCCCAAGCCAAAAACCTGTTATGCCTACCTACTCCAAAGCCCTACTTTCGGCTTTTATCTTGTGCACCTCGTAGCGCCCGGGAAACAAATTCCCACTAGCTCAAATTAATGAGAATGTGCCAAGCTTTTCTTCTTTTCCTGGTCCAACCCGTAGTCAAAGTAATTAGAACCCAATTGGGCCTCCTAGCAAACTCACGTTTTGTTCCAACCCGTAGTCAAAGTATTGGCTGTGTTTGGATGGGTTTTGAAAAGAAATTTTTGAGATAGTGTTTGGTTGAGTTTTTGAAAATGAGAATAATGAGTTAATGAGTTAATGATTGGAGAGAGATAGAGAGAAAATGAGAATAATGAGGTAATGAGTAGAGAGAGAAATATAAAAAATGATTGGATAAAGAGGGAATCTTTTTCAATTTTTTTTTTTGAAAATGAGGAAAAAAGCAAACCAGTTACAAAGCCAATATGGCTAACAATGGAGTTATTACACTCCAAGTCCTTAGACCTTAGAACATGCTATAAATTGGTTTTCAAACTTGTGAAATATTTGTAATTTGATCCCTGATCTCATAAAGCTCCCAATTAATGCCAAATTCATACAAATGGCTCCGGTTGCCTATAATCACAAAATAGCCCAGATAAAGTCAAGTAACATGTATTAAGAACATAACAAGCATAAATTAAGGAGCCATCATGTATACAATTCAACGCTTATCAGTTGCCAACAAAAATACACCTTCATGTGTATACTCCAATTCTCATAATTATAACCACTCAATCGCGGTGTCTGGGTCTGCGTCGGTTGAATTTGACCCGCCATCTTCTCTAACTCCTAGCTCCCCCAAAAAAGTGAAATTAGCTTGGAATGCTAGTAACACGATCACGACTCTCCAACACGCATGAAATCTGCGTAAAAAGCAAAATACCACGATCCAAACACGGCCCCCAACTATATCTTGCGCTCAATGAGTAAAAAACTCACTTTTTCGTGCCCAAACTCTCCAACACCTCAATATCACCTCTGATTTTTCTACTACTAAAATATATATATAGTCTGGGGATTCCAAACACCTCCTCCTCCACTTTCTCCTTTGATCCGACACCTTTATCGCGGGAAAAAAAATGTTTTTCTTGCGGCCAAACACCTCATCGCAAGTAAATAGAATTTATCGTGAAGATATCCTCCGAATCCTCACAATATCGCAATATAATTGAATATATCGCGCTCAGATCCCCCCTCTTGTCAACAACCTTCCTATTGCAACATCTCGGCTCAATCCGCGAATATAGTGCGCGGAAAACAACTTCTCGGCTTCATATCGTCCTTCTCGGCTTCGTATCGTTAACTTATCGCACAGAAACCTCTTCTTGGCTCAATCTCGTCCGTATCTACTCGTCTCGGCTTCTCGGCTCAAACTTATCGTGGTTTATCGCGATAAGTCGCGAGATTCACTGAAAATCTCGCCCGACTCCTGAAGACGACTTGTGCAACGCGTGTCTGTGCGCGGGAGCAATTTGACCCACGCACCTCCCTTCCAATCGCGTGTGCGGCTCACCTCCAACTCCGATTCCGACCGATTCCGACGAGCTTTACAGCTACGTGATCGTTGGGATGTGACGATCATACCTGTGGTCTTGAAATAAATTTTTGTCCAGGTTTGATCCACCAAACAGTGAACGAAAAATTGTTCCGGTTAGGCTCTGATACCACTAATGCGATGGGAGCTCTAGAAATGAATAACGGAGAGATTACACAAACAAACACTCACTCAAAATTTTATTGATAATCAACAAACAAACTTATAAGATTATACTCTCACACTGTTCGCTCTTTCACACACTATTGTATCTCTCTCTCTCTCTCACACACACACACACACACACACAAATTAGAAGAACACACACACACACTTACAAACATAAAACACATACAATACTTATAGGAAAATACAAATCAAACACAGCCACATATTCAGATCAACCCAACTTATTAACTTCCACTGGCCCAAACTCATTGCTAATGGCCCTCTCTTTTGATCCAATTCTATCTCTCCACCCACACTTGTCTACCACCTCACAAACACCCACATTACACATCACATGCACAATTACTCTTCACAACATAGCTACTGTTGTGCTTTCCGGGTCACACACGCAAACAAACGCACACAAGAATCTTGAGGAAAAACTCCGTCGTATATATTTACACACATACACATGAAAAAACCTCTCCGGGCGCCACAATCGACTCCCTCTCCTGGGGAGGCCACAACTGGCCCCCCCTCTCACACTCTTAGCCTGTCCCACTCACATTGTGCTACCACACTTAATAAAGACAGACAACAAGAGTATGTAAAGACCTAGGGTAATTCTGAGGAAACCCTAGCGAACCTTGGGCCAGAGCCTCTCCGGCCCACACGGGGTGGACCCAACAATCGCCCCCTCCAACCCGAGTGGGTAAAAGTAGTCCCAGCAGCACCCCCATATTGACACCTTCAATCAGCTACAACTAGCAAGCGCCTATGTCATAAACCAGTCGAGCTACACCATACTCCCAAACCGGAGGATGTATCCTTGCAAGCTAGGATCTGCAGCAGATCAGAAAACTCGAGTAGCGCACCCCCTCAACTAGGATGCCTCCACTCGCACACCTCCTGCCAAAGGTGTATGCGCTCTACAACCGAACGCTTGCACCCCCTCACCGGAGTGCCCGCACCCCCCCCTCGGGGGAGGCCACAACCGGCCCCCTCTCTCACACTCTTAGCCTGTCCCGCTCACATTGTGCTACCACACTTAATAAAGACATACAACAAGAGTATTTAAAGACCTAGGGCAATTCTGAGGAAACCTTAGCGAACCTTGGGCCAGAGCCTCTCCGGCCCACACGAGGTCGCCCCCTCCAACCCGAGTGGGTAAAAGTAGTCCCAGCAGCACCCCCATGTTGACACCTCCAATCAGCTACAACTAGCAAGCGCCTATGTCATCAACCAGTTGAGCTACACCATACTCTCAAACCGGAGGATGTATCCTTGCAAGCTAGGATCCGCAGCTGATCAGAAAACTCGAGTAGCGCACCCCCTCAACTAGGATGCCTCCACTCGCACACCTCCTGCCAAAGGTGTATGCGCTGTGCAACCGAACGCTCTCACCCCCTCACCGGAGTGCCCGCAACCCCCCCCACCGGGGTGCGCGCAACTACGTCGAGCCACGCTTCACCACTCTGGCATCCTGTTCTGTCAAAAGAATGTAGCTACCCTCTACCCACACTAGAGGCACTTCCCTAAATGATCTCACACACCATCTGAGAAGAGGCTGACTCCTTCTCTGACATCGCATCCCCCACCGAGTTCCTCTGTACCCCCAAAACCGGGATACACCACTCTTGAATCCGAGACGCCGTCCAATCCTGGTAGATATCCGTGGCTCAAACTGATCTTCCGTTCTAACAAGCACCTGTGTCATTCCCAAATGAGCATCTCCGCACCCCAATCGGGTACACCACTCAAATGAATGTATCCCTGCAAACTAGATCTTCCGCGATCGATCACAATCCTGCACCCCCTAACCGGAGTTCCCGCATCCAAACACGGATGCTCATGCCCAATCACAGGACATAATCTGTAACTCCATCTCTCTACACCATGCGGCCGCATATCTTGGAGGGGATCCAGTTACAAAATCATAGAAGAAAGAGAATCTCATGATGCATCATCTCATCTCCATCTCAATCCCTCTGTCCGGAGCTCCCGTGAACATATCTTGAACAACCAATTGCACTACCATTGTTGGCTAGCATCCCGCACACTTCTGAATCGGCTTACGGCACATCCTGTATCATTCCGGTTGCAACTCCTTGGTATATTCCTGCGCCTATCTCGTGTGCATCCGCAACTGTGCTCATCATGTCCACGTCACAAAACACCCATACTACCTGACCGTGCCTGACATCAGCTCCAACTGTCATTGCACTCCCACAAGCTTATATGGTGCCCCTCATTCGTTAGACCGGAAATCATCATCCGATCAGCTCCTCCTGCAGCCCGAATCAAAACTGCATCTCCGGATGATAGTTCTTTCTGATTGAACCAGACCAACTCCGATCACTGCTGACCAACTTCGATCTATCACTCTAGTAAGCGTCTGTGCCATTAACCAATCAAGTGTATCTGCACCCACCAACAGAGATGTAACATCTGAGAGAATGTATCCTTGCTCACTAGCTTCTTCGACTGATCACCACGGCTTCATCGCCTTGAATCTGCAATCACCCGATTGCCCCGGTCAACCTCTGGTCTCTGCAAAGTCTGTCCAATACTCCTGGTGTGTAGCTGTCCAACTTTGCTCACATTTTCCTCCACCTATCCGCCACTCCTGCCACTATCCTGGTCTCCTGCCACTCTCTGTCAGCTCTTCCGGGTCTCATCTTGCCTCCTGGTTCATTCACGTTCCATTCCCGGCACTCCCAGCATCCCCTGGAACTCCCATCGGATCTCCAAAAAATCACCGCTCCTGCAAGTGCCTGTGTCACTAACCAGACGAGCATCCATGCACCCCAAACCAGAGTACAATAACCCGAAATAGTGCATCCCTGCTTGCCAACCGCGACTGATCATCCCTGGTCTGCCTCCGACTCAACAACAACCCATCCGATTGACCTGACCGTGTCCGATCCTCCTCAATCTCTCCGGATGTGCCTAGGACCGCAAAATCAGACTCGAATCACTCAAATCCAAGCCCACCAGTGAATCCGGAATCGTCCAATTAGTTAGGAACAAGCCTCCTCACAACCCAAAACGCCTCCGAACGTCCAATTCTGGCTCAATCCAGCAATAACAGATTTTTCCGAGCCTCTACATGAAAATGGGAGCGCATCGTTGGATCCGGAACGTCAAGATAGTCGAAATTCACTACTCATACGCAAAAACGGAGCTGTATAGGCTTTGAAAACTCGAAAATACCGATAAACCACCCTTTGACCAGGTGGCACCTGACCTGTTTGAACCCCATTTTGACCCATCTTACCCCTAGGGTCTGACCCCTTTGACCCAGACCAAAGTTCAAAAGGTTCACTGACTGACCCCGTTGACCGTTGACCAATGATGACGTGTCTGTCCCTGGTGCTGCCACATGGCGCAACCACCGTGCTCTCGAAGCATGGGATCAACTCCACTCATCTCTAACCTGCAGTAGCGCGTGGGAATCACATCTGCGAGTAGATTTCACTTGAGATCTGCGAGTAGATCTCACTTGCCGGTCAACCGAAAACTTTGACCGGCACGTACGGCTCACCCCGACGTCCTCTGGCGATGAATTTTATATCCCCGCGATCCTCTCTAAGAGAGGAACAAAACCCTATGCTCCAAAAAATTTTATGATCACGTTTCCCGAGACCGATTGCCCCCAGTTCGTCTGCCTCCGCCCGCTGTCATTCAAACAGCCCGTACGCCCTACTCCGGTGACGAAAAAATAACCCGAGCACACCGTTGGACTCGTCTCATCGAGACGAATAAAACCCCGTGAGAAAACCGTACGCTTCGAGTGCGAATCCGGCAACCCCTCGCTCTGATACCAGTTTGTTGTGCTTTCTGGGTCACACCCGCACACAAATACACACAAGAATCTTGAGGAATAACTCCGTCGTATATATTTACACACATACACATGAAAAAACCTCTCCGGGCGCCACAACCGGCTCTCCTCTCCGAGGGAAGCCACAACCGGCCCCCCCCCTCTCACACTCTCAGCCTGTCCCGCTCACATTGTGCTACCACACTCAATAAAGAGAGACAACAAGAGTATTTAAAGACCTAGGGTAATTCTAAGGAAACCCTAGCGAACCTTGGGCTAGAGCCTCTCTGGCCCACACGGGGTGGACCCAACAACTACAATACATCTTATCCTCTCTATATCCAAATAAGTTTCTTCCAAATTTTGGAAGGAAAAGTGTTGGTACTTTCTACTTTCCAAATAACTGTCGAAAACCTTTTGAAATTTTCGCCTAGTTCATGTAGT
Source organism: Gaultheria prostrata (assembly GCA_036023075.1). Lineage (NCBI taxonomy): Eukaryota > Viridiplantae > Streptophyta > Magnoliopsida > Ericales > Ericaceae > Gaultheria > Gaultheria prostrata. The sequence continues at coordinate 52,842 of JAXBDA010000907.1, forward strand.
TCCCACTTCCCAGCTCATATGAAACTGCTTGACATGTGGCCATTACCAGACACTGTTCTTGTGTAATTCCCTTGCTATGTTCTTCCTAGAACCGGCCTTGAGCTAAAGCGAGCGTTGCGGCCGATTTAGCCCCCCCCAAAAGTATGAATTTCAAGGGCCCCCTACATTTTAGTATCCCCGGTATCTTTTGTAGTAAAAAAAAGTACATTGAATATAAGTGACGAGTTTGAAATCTTAAAATGTTTGGTTATTGATTTAGGGTTATTTCTTATTGATGAATAATAGTATTAGTTTTTGGAAGTGTAGTTTACCTACTTACATTTTGTTCATTAAGATTTTAAAAAAGGCCTCCTTTTGATTTTCGCTTTAAGCCTCCAAAAAGTTAGGGCCGGCTTTGGTTCTTCTAGCTACTGAATCACTATGCCAAATGAAGATTCGTCTAGGCTTTCATTTTTCTTATAATTGTTGTCGATTTTTACATGTGGGTCGCCCAGTTAACGAGCATATTAGGATCATTAGGCTGCATTCGTCCTCGCGGCCTGGCCTATAAGGAGACTCAAGCCTCGAGTCCTCTTAAGTTATATTGTACTGTTAACCACCAACTCATCTAAAAGCTTAAGCTGTTAGAGAGATGGGCAACTTTGTTATTTATATTCTCAACACGCCCCCTCACGTGTAGCCAGACTCTTCTCGGTAAGCGGGCTAAACACGTGTAAATTTTAATCATTAGGTAGGCAGTGAGGTTCGAACCCAGGATCATTTGGTGCTTAACAACATAATATGGTATCGAAGTAGGCAATAGTTCTTGGTTCGAACCTCTCTCTAGCAGCTTTAGCCTGCTTATGAAGGAGAGTCTGGCTACATGTGAGGGGGCGTGTTGAAGATATAAATAATAGAGTTACCCCTCTCTCTAGTAGCTTAAGCTTTGAGATGAGTTAGTGCTTGATAATCTAATAAGTTACCTATAAATGATAAAACAAATACTCGTGCAAGTGCTTCAACTTTATACCATCTTATATCTTTCATGTTGGAGGTTTAGTAACTTCAGTGAACCGTGTGCTCTGTCTTATGCATTTCTTATTGTATTGTTACTTGCTAATTCTTTTTCTATGCTTTGCTTACTGTATGTTTGTTCTTCACAGTGAACTACTTGAACAAGTTTAGTCTGACTTCTTAATTATCCATCTATCGTCAACATGTTTTCATTCGTCACTGGTACTGAATGGTTTTTCCTCGCTTCTCAGGTAGCCATGAATATAGCAACGAGTCGATATATCATCAGATAATCGCAGTTCTAACATGACAATGAGCAATCTCAAGTTGGGAGTGGACGTAGTTGGTGCCCACAACCTTCTACCCAAAGACGGGCATGGTTCGTCTAGTGCTGTTGTGGAGCTCCACTTTGATAATCAGACGTTCCGCACCACTGTCAAAGAAAAGGATCTGAATCCCATTTGGAACGAGAGCTTCTACTTCAACATATCAGACCCTTCCAACCTCCACCACCTCACTCTCGATGCCTACATCTACAACGACATCAAATCTGCTCACTCAAGGTCCTTCCTTGGCAAGGTCTCCCTCCACGGGACATCGTTTGTTCCCCACTCAGATTCTGTAGTTTTACACTACCCGTTAGAAAAGCGTGGGGTCTTTTCTCGCGTTAGAGGAGAGCTCGGCCTCAGGGTCTATACCACCAACGATCCATCCATAAAATCCTCTACTCCACTTCCTGCACCCGAAAATATTCAGTCACATGCCCAATCGGTTCAAAATTCCATGCCATCTAATTCCAAATCTGAGGCAAGACATACATTCCATCATCTTCCAAACTCTAATCATCAGAATCAGCAGCAGAATGCTGCTGCTGCTGCAGTACCCATTCACGTGACAAAATATGGGGTGGATGAGATGAAATCTGAACCTCCTCCTCCACAGATTGTTCGGATGTACTCTGGATCGCCAGCACAACCAGTTGACTATTCGCTTAAAGAGACCAGTCCATTTCTCGGTGGCGGACAAGTTGTTGGGGGTCGGGTTGTTCGTGCAGACAGGACTGCTTCTACTTACGATCTCGTTGAGAGAATGCAATTTCTCTTTGTAAGGGTGGTCAAGGCGCGTGACCTTCCCGCCATGGATGTCACCGGAAGTGTTGACCCCTATGTCGAGGCTAGAGTTGGAAATTACAAAGGAATCACGAAGCACATTGAGAAACAAGAGAATCCTGCATGGAACGTGGTGTTTGCCTTTTCGAAAGAACGGATTCAAGCATCCGTATTAGAAGTGGTTGTGAAAGATAAGAGTTTGGTGAAGGATGATTTTGTTGGGCTAGTAAGGTTAGATCTCAACGAGGTGCCTACGCGGGTCCCGCCTGATAGTCCCTTGGCTCCGCAGTGGTACCGGCTCGAAGACAAGAAGGGGGAGAAGATAAAGGGGGAGTTGATGCTTGCGGTCTGGATAGGCACTCAAGCTGATGAGGCTTTTCCGGATGCTTGTCATTCGGATGCGGCCACACCTATTGACAGCTCATCAGCCGCGTTAGCACTAATACGCTCCAAGGTGTATCAAGCGCCACGGTTATGGTATATGCGAGTCAATGTTGTTGAGGCACAGGACTTAGTCCCTACAGAGAAGAATCGATTCCCTGATGTGTATGTAAAGGCACAGATTGGAAACCAAGTTACGAGAACAAAAAACATTCAGTCTCGAACATTCAACCCGATGTGGAATGAAGATCTCCTGTTTGTTGCTGCCGAGCCTTTTGAAGACCACCTTGTTCTTACAGTGGAGGACCGCGTGGGTCCTGGAAAAGACGAGATCCTTGGGAGAGTCATAATTCCGTTGAGCATCGTGGAGAAGCGTGCAGATGATCGTGTCATTCATCCCCGTTGGTTCAACCTGGAAAAGCCGGTTGCTGTGGATGTGGATCAGCTGAAGAAAGATAAATTTTCCAGTAAGCTCCATCTGAGACTATGTCTGGATGGAGGGTACCATGTTTTGGACGAGTCGACTCACTATAGCAGCGATCTCCGGCCTACGGCAAAACAGCTGTGGAAGCCGCCAATGGGTGTTTTAGAACTTGGGGTTTTAAATGCAGTTGGGCTCCATCCTATGAAAACGCGAGACGGGAAGGGGACATCCGATACGTATTGTGTAGCAAAATATGGACACAAATGGATCCGGACTCGCACCATCGTGGACAACCTGTTTCCCAAGTATAATGAGCAATACACTTGGGAGGTTTTTGATCCAGCGACGGTTCTAACCGTTGGTGTCTTTGATAATAGCCAGCTGGGGGGTTCAAATGGTAAGGACTTGAGAATCGGGAAGGTTCGGATTCGCATATCTACACTTGAAACAGGCCGTGTTTATACGCATTCTTATCCCCTTCTGGTTCTTCACCCGACCGGGGTTAAGAAGATGGGGGAGTTGCATTTGGCAATACGTTTTTCGTGCACGTCTTTAGTAAACATGCTTCACATATACTCACGCCCGTTGTTGCCCAAAATGCATTATGTGAGGCCTTTCACGATAATGGAGCTTGACAAGCTACGCCACCAAGCCGTCAACATAGTGGCAGCTCGCCTCGGCCGAGCCGAGCCGCCTTTGCGGAAGGAGGTGGTGGAGTACATGTCCGACGTGGACTCCCACCTCTGGAGCATGCGAAGGAGCAAGGCGAATTTCTTCCGACTAATGAAGGTTTTTTCGGGATTATTTGCAGTTGGGAAGTGGTTTGGGGATATCTGCATGTGGAAGAATCCCATCACAACAGTGCTTGTTCATGTGCTCTTTATCATGCTGGTTTGCTTCCCTGAACTGATCTTGCCAACAGTTTTCCTCTACATGTTTCTTATAGGGATATGGAACTTCCGGTACCGGGCTAGGTATCCTCCCCACATGAACATCAAGATCTCGCAAGCCGAGGGGGCCCACCCGGACGAGCTGGACGAGGAATTCGATACTTTCCCCACAAGTAAGAGCCCCGATCTGGTAAGGATGAGGTATGACCGGCTGAGGAGCGTTGCAGGCCGAATCCAGACCGTTGTCGGTGACATTGCAACCCAAGGGGAGCGGCTACAGTCTCTGCTTAGCTGGCGAGATCCACGCGCCACAGCCTTATCGGTAACCTTTTGCCTTGTGGCTGCTATAGTGTTGTACGTTACGCCTTTCCAGGCGGTGGCGGGTCTAGCAGGGCTTTACGCGATGAGGCATCCGAGGTTTCGCTACCGGTTGCCGTCAGTGCCAGTCAACTTTTTCCGGCGGCTGCCCGCTCGGACTGACTGTCTGCTGTAATCAGACTCAGAGAATTGAATCAGGGCTTCATGTTGTACTGGTTTCGGGTTTTTTTTTTCTTCTGTTTGTGGCCTTGGAATAAGTAGCTAATGCAAAACATCTAGAACCATAAATAATTCCTCTATGGCCTGTTAAAGCACACTATATATCTGTGCAATGTTTATGGGATTTTTAGACATTTTGTTAAATCACTCTAATCGTATTTAAATACTAGCAGTCAGCTGGTCTTTGATCTGTGCAAGTGTTACTTCTGCATCTTATGGTTGCTGTGTTGTTCAAGTTTGTTTAGATTTGCAATGGAGAGAAAAATTGGCATGTGCTACTGGGTTCCTAGGTGTCTTGATTCTGTGCTGAAATCTCTGGAGTTATTGCTTCTAAGAGAGGGTTTAACAAATCAAAAGGAAGAGGACTGCTTTTTATAACTTCAAAAAAATTTATAACCGGATATTCAAGCCAGCTTTATATAACTATTATTCCTTCTGTTTTATTCGGTTTTTCCATTACTTTTTGGTGTATTGTATTGGCGGAGCTAGAATTTCCATTCAAAAGGGGCACCTTTTGGTCACAATAAACGGAAAAAAATAACATTAAACTATGGAAAATAAAAAATACTAAACACAAAAGTTAAAGCAATCTCCAATAGGCATAAAAGCCTGTAAAATAATACCCCTCCTATAATCCAAAAACTTCAAAACATAAGCATAAAAGTCTAAATATTTGTTGCTAATTTTTTTATAATTAACCCCCACGAGTTTTCATCGTTCGAAAGTTTGTTATTAATCACATAAAAAAAACATCTCGCTTTATGTATACCACCAAGCCATTGTCAATTGCCGGTTCAAAAGAACTAATCCCGTTCTGCATTGCCTTATTGCCTTCTTATTCAATAAGTACTTATTTTGCAACTTTCCTACACCAAATAAGAACTTTCTTTCCACATTTGCAAATTATTTATTTTGGTCATAATAAGAACTTTCGTTCCACATTTGCAACTTCCCTACACAAAATAAGAACATTCGTTCCACATTTAATCTTAACAATAAGAACTTATTTTGAATGTGAACCTCTCTTCTTATTTGGACAAAAATAAGTACTCCAGTTAAAGTGGATGTGGAACTCCGCCTAACTCTTTCTGCCTGAGCAAGTTTGATGTCCTTGAGGTTATTTCAACTCTTTCCCCTTCGGTTACCATCCATTTGTAATTTTAGATATTGCCAATAATTGGTAGCAGAAATATCTGCTTGAATCCATACTTCATGGCCTGTATTCAGATGGTGAGCATTTTTATGTTCCCATTGTAGATTCGATAGTTAGATTACTTCCGCCGGCAACGAAAACTATAGGTTTTTCACCACCATCATATTAGGTCCCAATAGAGTAGTATTCTCATTCCGAAAATTAGCTTCACCGGACATCAATAGGTGTATCAAAATATTACATTTTGGTTCATAAAATGGATGGTCATAGAAAGTTTAACTTGACAGGATCAGACCGTCCATTTTATCAACTAAAATTCAACTTTTGATAGATTTCTTCATATCCAATCAAGCTGATTTTTTGCGTGAATATACTACACTGTGGACCCTACAAGATGAATGGTTTGGATTATAACAATAAATGCACAGTTGGGACCCACAATGGGCGGCGGTGGAAAGAATTTATTCTCTTGATACATTGCAAATAAATTCAAGATTTAGTAAGAAGCCAATTATTCGTATCCAAATTACAAAAGCGAAAATGTGATTGATGTATTTTTTTTTTCTTTCACCGCACTGTCTGTCTACCTTCTGCTTTTGATTTTGTCTATTTTATTTCAATGAGATCGTTGTAATAACTTCTACGGGCAATGAGTCAAAATTGGAGAGGGATGCTAGTTTTCCTCCATTAATAGCAATGTGTCACGGGAACAAAATTGTTAGTAAGCTCTGTCTAGCTGTTTCTGCACCTGAAAAAATTACCTATTTTGTGTTTTCTGTTCATAACATAATTTGCACATATTCATCTCTCCCTCTTGCATCGCGGATGCCAGGCCCAAATGTTACTGTATAAAAAACAATGAAGCAAGCACACTAGCAGTCACCTCCATCCATATTGTCGACAGCAAGAAATGAGATAAATGCACCGGTGAAGGGTAACAAGGCAAGGGTCCTGAGAGAATTTTCATGCGACCTAAAAGCGACAACTACGGTGGTGCCGCTAGGCGGCGCTAGCAATCTCTCCAAAAGAGCTTTTGTGACAATCATCACTAAGAAAATGACACCACCGATGAAGATTCACTTACCACCATCTTATACATTTCCTAAAAGAGATTAAGCCTCCGTTCCACTAACTCAAAAAACCAAAAGCCAGCTTATTGTGTTTTTCAAGACAGGTCATCCCCTCACAATACATCACATAAAAAATCACAAAAAATCAACGCGTATTTCGAGCTCTCACATAAAATAAGCCAAAAAAGTCAAATTAGTGGCACACCCCCTAACATTGAGTATTTCATACTGAATAATTTACATGTAGAGGAAAACATAAATTCCTATTCTGAATCATGCCATCACAAAATTGGCACAGCCTTCTTCATGGTCAATGTAAACTACAAAATTGTGAAATCAAAGTAGGAGTATGTAACAAACCATTCCAACGCACGAAACCCCTAGGTACCTCTTCTCTGGAGAGAAAGCACCCAGTTTGCAAGCACTCATCCCCTCGGTCATCATCTCTTTAATCAACATGTTTATGAAGCACCCAACCTCACACATGAACTGTTTACCCAGCTGTGGTTTTCTGTTTCCCAGTTTCACTTTTCAGACGTTGGAAACAGTAAAATGGACAAAATTTGAAAGGCACTAACATGAAGGCTGTGTTTGGATCATATATGTGTGGAGGAAAAAGAAGATTATGTTGGAACATGTGTGAAGGTTAAGTCCCACATTGGAAAAATAGAAAAAGGGTTGGACCTTAATATACAATTGGAATATGGGTCATTTAATGTATATTGGGCCCAACGAATGTGGTGGACTCCGTGAATATTCCCCAAAAGTTTGGGCCTTGTGCACGCCGGCGCAGCGGAAGCAAAGGCGGGATCGATGCATCGTTCAAGCTACCAACAAGTGATATCAGAGCCAATGGCTGACGATCTAGACAGACTCTCTGCGCGCCGTGAATGGGCTTGCATAGAAACTCACGAAGGAGCGGGATAAAATCTTATAGTTACTCGTGGTGGAGCATGGTGCATGGGAAATGGCACATTGGCTCTCAATGGAGTCTGTTGGCTCTGGATCGATGGAGTTGGTGCAGAAGAAGCCTAGTGTCAGAGAGTAGTAGATCAGAATCAATGGGGAGTTTGGATGCAAAGAAACGGGCAAGGCTCAATGAACGGTTCACACATGAGGGGATTTGTTGGAACATATGTGAAGGTTAAGTCCCACATTGGAAAAATAGAAAAAGTGTTGGACCTTAATATACAATTGGATGACTCACCACTTACAAGGCTTAGCCTTTTAAGTGGATATGGGTCATTTAATGTATATTGGGCCCAACGAATGTGGTGGACTCCGTGAATATTCCCCAGAAGTTTGGGCCTTGAGCACGCCGGCACAGCGGAAGCGATGGTGGGATCGATGCATCGTTCAAACTACCAACAGATTATGAGAAAACTCAGAAAAGATTTGTTGAAATCAATTAACAAAATCTAAGATCCAAGCACTGCCTAAACAGGTGCCTGACAGGAACAGGGTTATACCCTCATTTGAAGTTGTGGATTCTCTTTGCTGAGCTGAGAGTATTAGATAGTAGCATTGCTATAGTCATGGGTCCAACTCCCCCGGGAACAGGAGTAATAGCTGAAGCAATCTTACAAGCCTCCTCATAACATACATCTCCAACCAAACGATACCCCTTTGCACTTTTCGCATCCTGTCACATAAAAAGCATACAGAATCAGCTCAGTGCTACAAAACTCAAAACTGCAAAGCAACAATAGAGAGAGAGAGAGAGAGAGAGAGAGGAATGTGAAGATCGTTAAGACTGAAGAAGCCAAAGACGACCCAGCTCACCTCAACTGCATTAATTCCAACATCGATAACAACAGCACCAGGCTTTATCCAACTACCCCTCACCATGTTTGCTTGCCCTACAGCAGCAATAATGATATCTGCTTGTCTTGTGATCTCCTCCGGATTCTTGGTTTTGGAATGGACAACGCTGACAGTAGCATCTTCTCTCTGGAAATGAGATCACATCAAGAAGTTAAAAAAAGGGAAAGAAACTAAATTAGCCAAAAAAGAAACATTAAGTTTAGTGAAATAACTTGGCCAGAGACTGACATAATAGAATCCAGTAACGATATGATTACCTGCAGCAATAGAGCAGCTGGAGTTCCAACAATATTGCTCCTGCCAATCACAACAGCCCTCCTTCCCTTGATATCCACGCCATATCGATGTAGCAGCTCTATGCATCCTTTAGGTGTACATGAAACAAATAAGGGCTCTCTACCACGCATGGCAAGGCGTCCAATGTTCAGCGGGTGGAATCCATCCACATCTTTCTCAATGCAAACAGAATTCAAGATGTTCTGCTCGTTCATATGCTGGCGTAATGCCCATAAACAAAATCAGAATTGTAGTTTTCATTATCCTGATAAACTTATGATTAAAGTCTTACCATGCACTTGCCACAACTTAGTTTATTTGCTCACCTTATAAATTTTTGGATATGCAAGAGCCAAGAAGTATAATTTAACTGCAGATAAAATTATGATTAAGGACTTACTTACATTTGCCATAACTTAGTTTATTTGCACACTATATGCAGTTTTGGATACCCACAAAATATAATTTAACCGCAGACTTATGATGTAGGGCTAACCATTTATTGACCATAACTTATATTTCTTCATTTACTCTATGAAGTTAAAAAATGCACATACTTATAAATGCACATTTCCTATCACTGTTGTTTCGTCTAAAATGCATGTTGTCATAACAAGGCTTAAAAAGGAGAATAAAATGCAGTAAACAGAATTAGGAGCTCACGGAAGGCAGAGGCAACTGAACAAGAATGCCGTGCACAGAGGGATCATTGTTGAAGCCTGAGATGTGCTTAAGCACTTCCTGTTCTGTGGAGTCTTCAGGCAGATTCACTTCATAGGAATTGATCCCCACAGATTCACAAGCTTTCTTCTTGTTGCGTACATAAGTTGCAGAATCCTTCCTGTCACCAACTAGAATAACTGCTAATCCTGGAACAACACCAACCATGTCCTTCATCCTCGATATTTCTACAGTTATCTCATCTCTGATTTGCTTTGCAATTGATTTTCCATCAATTACCTTTGCAGAGGTTTCAGGAACCATTGCAGCTGCACAACAAATCAATAGAAAATCACAAAACAACAATACTATCTAATACAAAAGAAAGTCCAAAATTCGATAGAAAAAACCAAACAATTCAGTGTCCAAAATGGTCCCAACACAATAAAACATGATAAGATATCAAAAGAGAAACTTTTTGTCTATTTTCTCCTTGCCCACCAAAGGCCATTCACTATTTTCTAGAACAAAAATCTTCTAGTTGTTTCAATATGTGAATAATTCTAAATTGGACATGAAAATAGTGAATACTTCTACCCATATTAATCTTTCAAAACTAATGCAACGAATATATTCACCAAATGTGTCCAACAAATAAAAATAAGAATTTTTTAATTTTCAATCCTAAACCGAAAATCTGCTTAATCTACTCATTTACACTATTCAAATGAGCAAGCATCCGAGATTAACGAGCAATGTTCTTAGCTTCCTAAAGAAAGTAGAGCTGTATAATTCCATAGAGGCACCTGCAATCTTAGCGTATCGAAGTCCAGTTGACAAAGTAGTGCAAAATAGCCCATATAGAGAAGCGGGATGGCTAATAACACTTGAGAATCTAGTGAAACATATTCCACATAGAGAAGCAGGATGGCCAATTTTAACTAAGATGAAGATTTCTAGCAAGATTAAAATGTCGTCTCACAAAGAGATTGTGCAGCCCCAAGATTTGACTCAATGTTAATCACACCATTTCTTGTTCATGCTCTACAGGAGAAACAAGAATAAATCATCATAATACCACTAATAATTTATCAATAGCTTGTTTATCAGACAAGCCGATCTCGAATAAGCTTTACATTTTAATCGAGCCAAACACGAGCCGATCTCGAGTAGTTTGAATTTTGGACGTGCTCAAACTCGGGTGGATTCGTTTGTTTATCAGTCTTGGAGCCGCACCTGATAAGAATGTAAGGGATTACGAAGGAGAAGTACCGGTGACAACAGAGGGACTGATGGTGGCTGTGGTCCGAAGCACGATAGGGTTTCTAGGTGCAAATTGCAGGAGTAATGACCGGCGAGAACAAATGACGCCGTCACCAAATCTGTATCTGCTTGAGGGCAGAAGCCGAGTCGCCGCCGCCGCCGCCGCCGCCGTAGACGATGAACAGTCCGTGAATATCACCGCCGCCATTCTAAGTAGTAATACGATTCTCAGCCCTATGCTTAGAAATAGGGTTTTGGAGCTGAGAGAGGGAGAGAGCTGAGAGAGGCTTGAACAGTGGACAAGAACCTCGTGGTGATGATTCAAACCTCGGTAACAATTGCCGTGATTTGTTTTTCCTTAATTAACTAACTAATCCAACAAAAACCATGTTTCCACCATAAAACAGCAAATCTGTTCCCGCTTTCGATGCACACAGCAGCTCTGATTGATGACTGAAAAAATCAAACAATTTAACAGTCACAAAAATTAGAAATTTCAACCAAAAACAGAACACAAAACCTTTAAACGAGCCATTGACAGTCTAATTTCACGGGTATTTTTTTTTCCCCGAAGCCCCAATTTTCTTTTAAAAAATCCCTAGTTTTTTTCATCGAAATACTCCTCTTTTTCAAACAAATTGTTGAAATACTCTCGTTTTGAAACTATTTGTAAAAGTACTCTTTAGCGCGATTTGGAATTGAGCTAACTATAAAACGCGAATTGAAATTGCGCTAACTGGTGCACGCGTGACACCCGAAATCTACGTAGGTAGCGTGTTTAGACATTGCGCTACATGTACATGAACAAAGGATATGTTTTGCACACTTTTAAGTGTCACATTAGGTTGCATTTGCTGAAGTGAGTGGGGTAGCGCAATGTCTAAACGCGTTAAACACCTACGTGGATTTCAGGTGCCACGCGGGCACTCGTTAGCGCAATTCCAATTCGCGTTTTATAGGTAGCTCAATCTCAAATCGCGCTAAAGAGTATTTTTACAAATAGTTTGAAAACAAGAGTACTTCGCCAATTTGTTTGAAAAGAAAGATTACTTCGACGAAAAACCCTTGAAAACCTTAATCTCATGAAATTAAAGAGACTAAAACCCAAGAACATACTACTACACACAAACGTTCAAAACCCTAATTTCAAATTCGAAACCCTAACTTTACGTTTTTCAAAAAAACTAGGGTTTCCTAGCAAATCCAAACACAGGGCAACTCAAATCGAACGTGGGAGAGAGAGAGAGAGAGACCTGGTCTTTGTTGGATTCGATCTGGGTAGGATTTTGCCTAGGACCGATCCCGACGTTCGGGTTCCCCTAATCGAACCCTGAGTTTTGTTGCGCTCAAACTAGTAAGTCATTAAAAAAAACATATAAGTAAAAGAACAAAGCAAAATCGAGGTTATATTATATTTTTAGCTTGAATAACATTAAAAAAAATTCAATCAAAATGTAACTTGAAAGTTTTTTTGTTGTGTATTCTCTGTTGAAAGAAGTCAAATAAAAAAGAGAAGAGATAATGGATTAATGAGTTGTCATTTTGGGCTTCGGATTAAATGAGTATTGGGAGAAAGACAGGTCGGTCCACTATTTCAGTCCCATGTACGCCCAGCTCCATGTTTTCCGGAAAAAAGCACTGCCCACTCCAGCCTGACTTTCCCTCTACCCAACCTGACTTTCTTTTTACCCAAATTACTTCCAATTATTGTTCTCTCTCTCCACGCTACATGGGCACAATCTCTCTCCTTAACTCCCAAAGCAGTATGAAAGTGCCTAAGTCCTAGGGTATTCTATGAGAGTGTCTACCCTATAATATGAATGTGCACCCTAAACCTAAATCCTAGGATACCCTATGAAAGTGCCTAAAATCTTAGGGTACCCTATGAAAGTGTCTAAACCACTAAAACCCTATAATATGAAAGTGCACCCTATACCTAAACCCAAAAAAAGAGTGACTGCCCTTAATGATAATTAAAAAAGAATAATTCACGTTAATGGTAATGAATATTTATTTTCTGACATTAACGGTAATTGTTCCATGAGTTTTGTTATTTTTGGCCTTTTATACTTTAAATTCTATGGGCTTAAATTTTTTATTATTATTATTATTAATATTATTATTTTTTTTTTTTAAGGAATGGGCTTAAAGCTTAAACGGTTCACAGTCACTATATAAAACGACTGGGAGTGGGAATTGAACCCCGCATGCGAGAGTTGGAAGCATTAAGGAGACCAACACGCCAAGTTGATCTTCATTAACATAATGGAAACTTTTTAATATTTATATATAACTTATGTGGTTTTTTTTTTTTTTTTTTTTTTTTTTGGGGGGGGGGGGGTTGCCTTGGCTCAGGGTCTTGTTAGGTAGGGATGACAACGGGTAATGTATGAATTGGGGACTCTATTCTATCTCTCATCCCCAATTGGGGGTTCTTTTACCATCCTCACTCAAATCCCCACCGGGGATATTAGATAAAACATCAAACCAACATCCCATTGGATATCGGGGTTTCCCCAAATATACGTATATCCAAATCCAAAATATATGAGAAGTCAATAATGAAATCAAAGTGCAAGCCCGATAATTCAAACCAATAAAAGTATAAAGTAAAAAACTTCAAATTATCTTATCCGAACCACTAATGTAGAAAAAATAACAGTAGTATAATTAAAAACCAATCCAAGAAACATCAATTTCTAAATTTCATTAAGCGACAAACCAATAAATTTTAAAAAATAAAATGATAGAACAAAATATAACAGTAACATCATTTTAATACTCTTAGTATATATTATTTAGTTTATAATAATTAGTAATTGACATGATTTGCTCTACAAGTAATTACTTCTACAAGTAAATAATACTCAAGATTCCTTTCGACCTATATGCATATGTTTTATTTATATAATATATATAACCATACCCACTCTATATCCGGGTGGGTATTTTTTAAATTCCACCATAACCGCTACTATTGGGGATTTTTTTGGATAAATCCCTCTTTCATATGGGCAGGGTGGGATGGGTATCCATTGGATATGGGGAAATTGCCATCCCTATTGTCAAGCTTGGGTCAGGGCCGGCCCTGATTTTGCCTTCGTTGGTTCGATTGATCGCCTTCTCTTTCTCTCTAACTCTGTAACTCATAAGAAGTCACAACGTTGACGATGAGAGATGGGTCAAGACCCGTGTGTCTTTATGACCTGCAAACCTTGTTTTAACACGGAACCATGACCTGCGAGAACCTTTAACGTTGAATTCTTACCACAGCTGTTGGATGAGATCCAACGGCTCAAATTAGAACTCCGGATTTCTTTTGCAAATACGGAATTTTTTGTAAATACGGATCTGTATCATTCTCACATTTCCCGATTGAATTTTGATGATCCGAGCCATTTAATGTGTTTAAAACATATTTTTAAGGGTCCGACTCTTACGCACTACGGGTTAGTGACTCGTTAACACTCCCCGTTCCGAGTAGTTTTTCATACGAACCGTAGATATATATTTTATGAAAAACTGCTCGGATGTTTAAAACATGATATATATATATATATATATATATATATAGAGGAGTTATCTAGTCCGGGAGTCCCGGATCCGGGACTCCACCTTCCCAATACTTTTTTGACGATCCGAACCGTCCAATGTGTTTAAAACGTGTTTTCCAATGTCCGCACGAGAAATCATCGA
>JAXBDA010000908.1:0-67115 GCA_036023075.1 Gaultheria prostrata
AAAAAAGGTCTCATTTAAAGTGGGTAATTGTATCTATTATGTATTTTTACTATTTTTATGTTTTTTTCGGACCGTTGATAGTAATATATCAATTTTTTTTTTTGACTTTTTCTTGTTATAGTTATAGTTATAGAGCTTGTACAGTTTTTTGCATTTTTTTGAACACCCTGATAAGGATTTCTGGAGCCGCCACTGTTTCCAACAGAGACAATATTTTTAGGACAACAAAAAGTGTCAATTGAGACTAAAAATTGCAACCGCAGAAAGTATAATTCCGACAAGACAAACAGTGTCATTCAATTCATGGTTCGAACCGGCTCTAAAATCATTTAAACCGAATTTGAGACATTGGGCGGGAGCACAATACTGTAGTAATAATGTTTTAATGTTTCAGGGGTAGTGAATGATTTTGGGTTGACTGGACTATGAAAGTAATGGCTGCGAGAGAGAAACAAGATTGCGAAAGTGACATTACCCGGGTACTATAGCGCGCGGATCTTGTAGTGCATTTTGTAGTGCGCATTTGAATTGTCAATCTCATCCATTATTGAGTTAGATATATTTGCTAGTAACTCTTATTAATAGGACTATTCAAGTGAATCTAAACCATTAATTGTGGAGATGAACAACTCAAATACCATACTACAGAATGCACTACAAGATCCTGATTCCCAAGTGTAGACCTATACCAAAAATAATTCGTGTAATGAATTCTAAGATTCTCGATAATAACAATGCGGAAGTGACATGTATATATGATATCGACACCTGTATAAGCCATATCGATAAATTCTTTCTTAAGTTGAACTGCAGTACTACATGAAATAATCAAAAAATAATTTTGGTGCGATGCCTGCGATACTGTCATAATTAAAATTGTGGTCCAACAGTATATATTAAGATGGATGATAAAAAACAAAAACTTATAGTACTATTATTAATAAGATGGAGCAATAACCAATTCTTAGACCACTGTTGCATCAATTTCCACACCACGTTGTATGGTATTGAGTTGGATAATATAGTATTTAGACCGTCCAGTTTAATTTGAAGTCCATTTCTTAATTATGGCCCCGTTCCACAAACTCAAAAAGCCAAAAACTAGCTTTTTGTGATTTCGAGATAGGTCATCCACTCACAATACATCACATAAAAAGCCAACGCGTTTTTTGAGTTCTCACATAAAAAAACCAAAAAGCCAAAAAACCAAAAAAGTCAAGTTAGCGGAACATCGATCATAGCTCAACTGCTACTGTCTTTTTCAAAAGGAATATTATACTACCATTGATCGTTAATCTAGTTAGGTTGAATAACTTGAATATATAGAACAAAATAGGTTGATGGATGGGCACCAGCTTTCAACTTGAAAATTCAATTTTTTTTTTATTGTAAACAGTAGAAGAATACAAATATATTAATTTAATTAAATCAAATGCGGGGGACAAAAGTCCGCATTCAATCATATTAAGAAAGCAAATAAGTAATCATACAACCAAATTCGGTCTGTTTTTATGATATGTAGAAAACCCTTGTATCTTGTTGTAATTTGTTCATATCTTTGTTGTTGGGTTGTGCTTAGATTCTCGTCTCTGTTTCTTGGTTGTAATTCCTTTGTAATTGTAAGTACCGAACGATTTTACTGAATGGAAGATGTTACCCTGATTTACCATACAAAAAAGAAAATTACTTTTTTTTAACCGAAGTAATTAATTTATTACTTGATCAGTTGGTTCCTACAATTTCTAATAGAATGTTATGAAAGATTATTTAATAGTCAGGGCATCGCCCCGTGATGTTTGATGTTTCATTTTAATCACGTATCAAGGCGTTGCCCACCTATATATCTCATGCCCCATGCTAAATTGTGTAGTGAGATCACCACATGGCAGTCCATTTTTATTTTTTTTTTATCAATACATGGCAGTCCATTTGGGGGCACTACATTAATTTTCCACACGTCAAGATTCAAGAATTTTTGAAATTTCTCTTTTATAATTTATTTTAGTTTATATTATATCAGGATAATCCAAATTTAAAGTCCTAAGATTGGAAAGGGGTGTGCAAGCTGGATACCTAGTTATGAAAAGAATGATCGAAATTCACTTCATTATTTTGGTTTCTTCACTTATTTTTAAAAAATTAAAACTAATCAAAATATCTATCTTCATTTCTACTACTTTATTTTCGTTTTTGGATTCAGTGTGTGTGCACCTATGCACAAAACATGTGTTGTGCATCAGTTATGGGGTCCACTTCGGGTCTCATTATTTGATTGAACCGTTCATTTGGTTCATCTCGTCGAGTATTTGGTTTACACAAATTTTTACATTGATTGAACACCCATAACTATGTTTCAGAATGTATTTTTCATGGAAAAGAAACAAGTAAAGAAACCGTTGTAAAGGAATTTTTTTACAAAACCGTAAGGTAAATGCTCTTCGATCAGGTAGTCCTCAATGTCCGATTACACTACAACAGATTTCACCAATGCCGAGTAAAAATTTAGCCGGCTAATGTGGCTTTTTAGTCGCTGCAAACCAATGCCGAGTAAATAATTTAGTCGGCCCTTTAGTCGGTGAAAGACCTTCGGTGAATGTATTTGCCGACTAAAAAATGCTTTGCTCGGTAAACGGTGAGTCTTTGCCGGCAAACATTCACCGACAACAGTTTAGTCGGCAATTAAACTTTACTCGGTAATTGGAGAATCCTTTTAGCAAGTAAAGTTTACTCGGTATGTAGTGTACCCCTTTACCGAATAAAGTTTACTCGGTGTTTATTGTATCCTTTTACCGACTAAAGTTTGCTCGGTGATTAGTCCAAACATTCACCGTGATTAGTGCATACAAACCCGACTAAAAGATTAGAAGTTTAGTCGGTAAAGGTTACGTAAAGACCAGGTGGGTAATTGACGTGATTTGGACACCAATCCTGGAATCCCAAAACTACTACCAATTTCCCACATTTTCATACAATCATTGAATCCACATTGCCAACCTACTACAGACATAAGAAATTGAAAATTCCATGCATAATGTCATAAATCTCTGTCCATCAAATACACCTAACATCTTAAATCTAAATTCCCGGACTGCAAATTAAAAATATTGTCCAAACACGGTTGCTCCATATGTAATATTAAACAAAATGCATCCAAAATCCCAAAAATGCCTACTAATAGCCAAACATCAAAGCACGTAGAATCCAACTTTGATCTTCATGGTTCATAACAAAAAGAAGAACCACAGGATACTCCACCAAAGTGTCATCAATCTGTAAAAATAAAAAAGAACAATAAACCATCAGCGCCACCATTCTCTTGAAAGGGACACAAGAATTATAACATTTAGTTAATTATTCTAGCAAAAAAATTATAGCGAATCATTCTCGGCTTTGAGCCTAGTGCACGTGTCTTGTACCAAAAGAAAATTGATATAAGTGAAGTCTCTGAGGAAGAGACTATTGAAATTTTCAGATGACATGAGACGTTTTATGATCCAAATGGCCATGAAATTTCTAGCTAACCTAGTTAAATTCAGTGTTCCGGCCTAATATCTAAGGAACTCAAGCTCTTAAACAATTTGTCAAATAAACTTTTTGCTACGTGAAATTGCGTCCAAGAAAATTATATATGCATAACATTAGTTTTCATCATCACAACTCATGGCCTTGAAACAATGTGGTTGAGACAGTTTTTGTTACATCGAGGCAGTTGACCATATAATTACATAGCAAATGTTTCTCTCATCATAATTCCAGCTCCTCAAACAACAAACCGTTCAACATTTGATTATTGCTACATTGAATAGGTCACCAGGATAGCAAACAACAGAAGTCCCTTGAATGAGATTGAACAAGAATCCACCCATGTTTTGATAGCACCACATACATGGTACACCTAACACCTCAAGACTGAAGTAAACCCATCATTAAGAAAATTCCAAGATATACACAAAACACCACAACTTTGAAGCTCATACACATTCCACTAATATTTATATTTCTCCATGACAGTAAAGTAAACAAATTCATTAAAAGAAATATATAACAGGCAAATAAATAGCAGATTATGAGAATTTTTAATCTGCGTACGTAGTGTTAGATATAAAGACAGGATCAACAATTTTACTTAGAACCACGTACGTCAATTTCCTCAAATTTTGCGCCAGGGAAAACATGTTGGAGTCAGTCCTGGTGTATTTATGACTTGCATATATACGAATCTATTTCCAACTTCAGTTTCTTTTTTGATTTCTCCCACGAAAAAAAAAATTAAAAAAAGCTAATCAGAAGACACAAACCAGATTTCTTCACTGCTCTCCATCACAACCCAGATTTCTTCATCTCAAAAAGAAGTAATCTTTAACAAAAAAATTGTCTAAATCCTCGCTCCAAGCAAATTATTTAATAAAATTATGTATACAACAACAGTGTCAAGCAAATTAGACAATAACCACTAGGGATCCAATAAAATTGAGGGCCGGCGCCGGCCCTTAATACATTAAGATACTCCAATTTGACAGTAATTTGGCTACTAGATACCAGGTACTTGGCTCACAAATTATGGTCAAACTTAACTACCTCAAAATCTCAAATTCAATCCCTAAGCAAGAGAAACACTTTTATTTGAACACATTTGTTCAGATAGCAGAAAATCAAAATCATGACTGATCTCATACAATGCATAGACAACACTTATTCACAAGGAGTCCGAGTAATTCGATCCTTTACAATTAATCAAGTTATGATTTATGGGTTAGGTCATCTTGGCTATATGTAGAATCACAAGATATGAGAACCACATGAATGCCAATAGGCTATGATGCACGGACACAAACACGTACGGGACATGCCTACTCTTGAGCTTCGAATTCCAACCAATGGATTCACTCTGAAACTCCTGAGATGAAATCCACTTAAGAGCCAAAGGTAACCCAACTTCTCCAACATGGAAGAAGGACCACCACCAGCAGGACTAAAGATCCCAGGGAGAGGGAGAGAGAAGAATCCACAGATGCTATTTTCTGTATGAGATGTACAGGATTCCAAGTATCAGTAGGAATGTCTCTCGATTTTTAAAGGTTCCCTTGTTATCGTACAGATTCCTAGAAAGTCGATGGTGCCATTTTCAACAAATTATCACCACGAGCCCAATTAATTGGTAGCCGGAATCCCCATGGCATTACTTGTGCAACGTGATTATTGGGGCCACGATTACTCAGTATTTTTACAGTTTCAACCGATAAAAGGAAGAGTTAAATGTTAAAACTAGCATACGATGACATACTTTTGTGTGTATAAGCAACAGCAGCTACTGGTGTTACTTAACCCCACCCCGACCCCACCCCACCCCCCCCCAAAAAAAAAAAAAAAAAAAAAAAGAAAAGAAGAAAAAACAGTAGCTATTAACCCAGCTTTTAACAGAAGTCAAAGACCCCCAAAAAACTTTGCTTCATATTCTATTAGCAGTCAAAACAAGCAAAAAGGCTATAATCCACTTGGATGATATCAGATCTTGAGCAATATCAGAATGCAATTTACTTTCTACTTCCATAATGAATGCTGAAACTGTTTTGATCGGAGCAGAGTAGAAAAGCAGTCAATTCTTAATGAAACATAGAAGTTACTTACGTACCAAATTGTTGAGCTACCATCACATTGATCCCATGGTGACTTGTCCACAATTTTGAAATTGCATCATGAACTTTTTCACATTATCCAACTCTCTTTGCATTGCTTCATTATTACTCTGCAGTTGTTCATACCTTCGTGTTTGTTCCTCTTCGCGTAGCCTCGCCTCTTCACGAAGTGATTCCATCTCAGCTTGAACTTTCTGCAACTGCCCCTGGCGTGCTAAATCTGACTTGGATTTTGAGACATAGGTAGAAGGCTTTGGACCATTACCGAATCCTCTTATGTAGTTCTTCCTCTCCCCGAGAACTGCCCTTGAAAGTCCTTCGGCTGTAAGTGGAGTTCCAGATTGTATAGCCTCGTCTCTTAGTGCCACCATCTATAACTGTCATTGCAAAAGAAGAAAAGAAACAAGTAAGACACGAAAAAATTAATCGGTAAATGGTTTTGCAGAGGACCGTAGTCAATATAAGTGTTCAATATTAGGTGCTTACATATTTCTCCTTACAAATAGGATCGATCCAATCTTGTGTTTCTTTCAATGTATGTGACACCTTATACGTGTCACAAAAATCTGGAAGTCTGTCAACCAGAGGAAGTCTCTCCTCTAGAGGTAGAGGAAGTCCCTCCTCATTCTTGTTAGCCTTGTCAGCCCAACACATTCAAATGACAATATAAGATGATTAACATGCAAAAACGATGTATTAAGAGTCAGCAAAGCCAGATCAAACGATCAATTTTTGTAATCATAGAGCATCTCACCTCAATGGTCATTGCAGCAGGTAAGGACCGAGAACCCAAAGTATGATTATGGGGTAGTTTGGTTCTATTTTTTTGGCCAGCAAGACTACGTTTCTGAAAAAATTAGAAATGTCAGATGCCAAAGTAAAATTGACAATGTAACTCAATAGAAGTATTCAATCAACCTTCCATGTTTCATCTCCGAATACATGATCGACCATATATTTCCATTTATCCTGGTTCACCCCTTTATAAGGATGACGATATGGGTGATCATGTGCATCTTTCGTCTTTATAAGGATGACGATATGGGCCACCACATAATTGCAAAGGAAACTAAGGCAACGGACCACCACAACAAATATCTTATAAATGAGCACTATTTCACAAAATCATCTAATTTAACAACAGTACTGTGTCCAACATGATGCAGACTAGGCTACTGAGACTTGGCTAGAACGGCTGCGGCCCCGTCCGAGGCCCAAACGACATCATTAAATAAGTCGCACGGGCCAACGTGGGCGAAAAGGCTCCGAGTCCGCATTTTGAAGCAAAACGGGCTTCTGCACATTTCTCATTGTCGTTCTGGCGATGGTGAAGGATGGATTTCGGCCGTTCGGCAACATCTAGACCTTCAAACGGGCAATTTTGCCGTTTTAAGAAATAATTGATTTGCTTATAACTTTTAGTAGGAAATTCCGTTTTAGTTGCCGTCTGTTTTGGCAACCTTATAATTCTTCCTAGTTGTTGATTTTCCGGTCCAATTAGAATTTTCCATTTTTGGCAATTTTCGTAATTTATTTGATTTCGACTTGATTAGCAAGTCAAATCATTTCGTAATTTGTTTCCTAGTTGGCCTAGGGTTTCTCTGGTACTATAAGTATGATCATAAGCCTGTTGGCAGAGGTTGGTTGTTATTGAAATAAAGAAAATGATTTTTACTCATATATTGGTCGTATGAATTAAATGTACTAGAGTGTTTAAATTAAGTAAGAAAGAACCAAAAAAAAATTTAAAGGGTTCTAATTCTAAAGGGGGACCACAATCAGACTTTTGGTTTGAAAAGCATTAGTTTATTTCCTAAAAATCATTCCCAATTTCGAAGAACATAAACTAAAAAACTAGAACATGCCCCATAAAGAGAATAAACAATAATAACCTTTTCAGGTTTGGAAAAAAACTAAACAATAAAAAGTAAGTCAACCCCATCATACAACAAACAATTAATCTAATAGAAGCTACACACGATGATCTATGGAACCTCTTTTTTTCTTTTTTTTCTATTGTAAGAAACTATGCAGACAAATGAAGCCAAAAATATACACTAGTGAATCAAATACCCATGCATTACCAAGAAATCACAAACCCAAGAAATCCAATACCAAAGGGAAAACAAGAGTCATGTATTCTTGTTGCAACACAAAAAAAAACCCCATATTCCAGTTTTCTGGCGCCCAGTTCTCCATAAAAAACATATATATACATTCACTTAAAACAAAGAGAGAATGAGCATAAAAATCTCACCTTCGGAGACAGCGTTGACGGCAGAATCAAACGAGCTTCACGAGTTTCCCAAATATGTTGAAATCGGAGACCTATTGAAAGGGGAAAAACAAAATAACGAGCTTATGAACGCGCTGTAGATGTGTGTGTGCATGTGTGTATGCGTGAGAGAGAGAGAGAGAGAGAAGAGCGAGACCTGTCGAGAGTGAGAGAAGAGCAAGACCTGTCGAGAGAGACACAGAATCGGCTTTGATTGGTAGTAAATTAGAAAACCCCGCAGTAATTGATTCCTTAATCTTTCTCTGTTGGGATTTGTATCGAGGGTGGAGACTGGAGAGGGTTTTGGCAATGGGTAGGATCTGAAAATTGGGGGTAGAGAGGGATATGAGAAGGGGTTGGTGCTGGATTTGGGAACCAGAGAGAGAGAGAGAGAGAGAGAGAGAAAGTACCATGCTTTTGGGGGCCACCGCCAAAAATTTCCCCAATATTTTAGATTTCGCGCAGAATTAACCCCTATCTTTACCGAGTAACTTTTAGTCAGCAAAACTATAAAACTAATTTTTATTTTTTTTAACTAGTATATATACTAAAAAACTAGTTGGAGATGCGCCCTTTAATTCATCCCGAGACATTGAATTTTTATGATGTACGTGAGCCATTTTTTACTATCAGAATCATCAATTTTTAACATTATATATATTAGATGATTCTTATTGAGAATAAAGTTATTCGGGTCTTGCTACACACTTGATTGGATATAAGAACTCATTTACGTAATGAAATTGCATCCCGATCAATGACTTTTTTACACCCGATTCAGCCAAAAATTTAGGAGGATTATTTAACTAATGAGGGCAACAAAATCAACAATCGAATCAACGATCTTTAACAATGTACACACTTGATTGGCCATAAGAACTCATTTACTTAATGAAACTGCTTCCCGATCAATGACCTTTATACACACAATTCTGCCAAAAATTTACGACAATTATTTAACTAATGAGAACAAAAAAATCAACAGACCCGATCATCTTAATTGTATCACGGTCATTTGGCTACTATACACTCAACTACAGCGTAAGACTTAGTTTCATATAAACTACATTCAATGTATAGATTTTAAAGGTCATCACCAAGTCAATATTTACAAAAGTCGATCCGAATCGTTAGAATTTCACGCCCCGCTGATTTCATCAGTGTCACCAAAATTGGATATCACCAGATATCGGCGACCGCGTGATCGATCACATTTAATGCATAGTGGAGCCCTTAAAGTCGTATAATGGACAACCTAAGCTCCACACCTACGGTTTTTTTTGGCAATCAGAACTGTATATCTTTTTTATATTACAGACACCGTCAGTTATACAAAAAAATAAGAAGATCACGTATCGGTACGCATTTAATCGGACGAAAAGTGCCTTTAACAAAACACAATTTGGTCCCGATCGATGAATTTTTTAAACTTGATCGAGAAGAAAAATTAGACGATTGATTTTTCATCAATAGAAATAACAAAATCAACTGGTGTGATCACTAAAATAATTGCTAGAATACAAAAAATTGTATTTGGCAATGGGTTGGATCACGTGCGTGAGGAACACTTAAGTACGGCTCATTGTCTTTCATTTGCCCACTAAATGTTTAGTCGGGAAATATGATAAAAGCCAAGTAAAGTTAATTAGTCGGCGAAATATGATAATAGCCGAGTAAAGCTTTAGTCGGCATTTTTGTTCCTACCAAAAAAAGACTTACGCGCCATTTTTTCCCCGGGCAACACCCAATTTACTCGGCAAAAGTTTACTTTCCCCGAGCAAATTTATTTGGCCGGCTATAAAGACCATTATTGGCGGCCAAAATATGTTTACTCGGTAATGGTATAGGCATTGGCGAGCAAATCTATTTAGTCAGGATTTTTAGTGGCCAATGGTGTAATCTCTTGTAGTGTTAGCCTGTAAATTTACATGGATGAAGCACTCAACGAGACGAACAAAATATACAGTTCACATCAAATAAAGAAACTTAAAGTAGGCCCCTTAATGAATGCACAACATGTGTACTGTGTATACCTCAACTGTTCGTTTTTATAGTGCATAGCTAAATGGGGAGGAGTAGTAGTAATTAATCCAAGGTTCTGAATCCCGTACCGGGATAGGGTACTGGTTTTCTTACTAGTACGGTACGGTACCGGTACCGGATCGATACCGGTACCGTTTTGAATTTAGCGGTACTATCTGTATATATGTGTGTGTGTGTATATATCAAAAAAACTTCTCATGTAATTTTGTAAGTTCCTTATTTGTGATTAGCTAATTCCGTGACGTTTCCATGTAATTGAAATCCTGTTTAGATGCTTGTTAGTTTATTGAGTGGTGAAGAATCGAAGACAGTAATCAACGCCTCAATCTAAGCGAGCAATCAATGCCTATATCATTGGGTTGAAGATTTGTAACGCCAAAGGAAATCCGGACAGCAAGGTTAAATAGGTCGCTCAAGCCACCTGAAGAGATCGCTCAAGCAAGCAAGAAGATTCGATACATACAGGATTGACATGTTACAACAGTAAGGGTAAATTGGTCGCTTGAGCCACCTGAAGAGACCGCTTGAGCAAGCCATGCTAGGTCAGAAAAATCTATATAAAGAGCACGTTTCATTCTTTCATTAACCCTAGCCGCCACAACGTCCATAGTGAGAGAAAAAGTTCGTGGAGGCTATCAAAACACATGTGGGTTGATTCCTTGAGAGATTCAATGAGGTCGTAGGATCTTGATGCTTGCATAATCTCTCTCAAGGTGGTTTGTTTATCTTCTACACCATCTAAAGTTCTTTGAAGGAGTTCAAAGACGATTGGAGGATGATCTAAAGGAGGAGTCCTGCGTAGATCAAGGATTCGAGGAGTCGAGTCTGGAGGAGCATCTATTAGAGCGGTTCATGAGGAGTCAGCAAAGAAGTTCTTAGCCAATATTGAAGGAGTTCATAGCGTGGTTGTAAGATACTCTTTGTTTCCGCGTTTTGCGTATAGTGCTCTCTTCCCTCCCGTGGTTTTTTCCCCGCCTTGGGGTTTTTCCACGTATATCTGTGTGTTATGCGTGCTGTTAAATTATTGCGCTTATTTTCTTGCACAATCACATAGATTAGGGTTTAATCATATTAAACGGTTATTTTAATTTATCCATCGTAGCAGTAAATCAAAAGGCGATCCGATTTTTATTTTTTCAAATTTCATCCATCATAAAATAAAAATAACCCCTGAACAAAGTACCTTCAATTAGCAAAATACGAGTATTGTAATAGTACCAAAATGTAATTACAAGGCCCTAAACCTTAGTTGTCAAGCTTTATGGGGTTACATGTGAAATATTATGAATTTGTAAGGTCTAATATGTGAAATCAGAGAATAGATATATCCGTATCATTATCAGCCCTACTTTCCCAATCATCAAAATAAAACCCAGCGGCTGGAGTCCAAGCCCCAGATCGTTAGATCAGCTACGGCAACGGCACCAATCGATTGGCTCCGGCAGCGGCTGGCTCTGGGACAATTCAGGTACCTCTCTCTCTCTCTCTCTCAATCGGTACTCCTGTGTTCGTCTCTCTCCCTGAATATTCCACTCCGATCTGCAAAATCATCTTCTTAAGATCTGCAATTTCTCGGACGAAACAGCCGGTACCTGCTTACCGTCCGGTATTGTCCGGATTGACCGGAACCGACTGGAATTGGCCGGAATTTAGAACGGCACGGAATTGTAGGGGGGTTGGTACTGTTTTTACTCAAATCCGGTACGTACCGGCCGGATTGACAACCTTGAATTAATCACATTTCCCGCAGAATTTCTTCCAGCCTCTGTTTTCCTTCTTCCAAACACAGCTTTTTCTTTTTACAACGAGACTCTCTCTCTCTCTTTCTCTCTCCACGAAGACGTATATATTCAGGTAAGAGGGATTTTTTCTCTTATCAGGGGTTTCTTCTCTTTTCAGGGTTCTTCTCTTAATGTAAACTGTTGAATTTAGGGTTTGGTTTTAGGTTTATATTCTCCAAAATAAAAAAAATGGGGTTTGTTGAGATGGTTTCGAAAAGGTATACCGAAACACTCTGTTGGTTTACATTATGTGACAAACACACTGAATTTGGTATACATGTGGAAGAAACCCAATTAAGAAAGAAACCCATGTGTGAATTCTCAACTGTGAACTGCAGGTATCGAATTTCACGAGGAGAGTTGGCGTAAGTTCCTGGCACGAGCAAAGATGTCATTGGAGTCATTATCTCTTACGTATCAATTGAGTGGTAAAAGGTAATTCTTTCTCACTCCCCCTATATGCAAACTTGTTTTCAGTATGATCAGGCCCGGCCCGGGGATTTTCGGGGCCCTAAGCAAAATTTGATAAAGGGGCCTCTAATTAATTTGTATATATATTAATTGTTCCGTATGAAACACAAGATAGTTCTTTGGTTCAGTGGTTGGCTGCTTGGAACGTGGGTCTTGTACCCTGATGTCGCGAGTTTGAGTCCTAGAGCAGTCAACCTGAATCTTATTTTTTGCAAAAGTTGGGAAAAAAACACACGACACCTTGAACCAACTGAGCTGTCTTGCGTATTCGTGAGATCTTTGACATACATAATATTTATTATGATCTGATTTTGGGGGCCCTTTTATTAGGCCTAAAACTGGGGGCCCTAGGCAGCCGCCTTGTCGGCCTATGCCCAGGGCCGGCCCTGAGTATGATTTGCATTATGTGTCGTTTGAGCCTGCACTCTTGGTGAATTGTGGTTTTGGTTCATTTTTGTATTATGTGATGAAATTGCTTGTAATGCCTTTGGAACTTGAATGGCAAATAATGGAATATGCCATTTTCGCAAAAATTGTACCCGTTCATGCTGTTATTGAATCTTGGGTTATATTTGCTTCCTTCGGTGTTGGGCGGTTGGGCCTGAAAATGTTATCAATTCCACGCTCGATAAAACTTGCTAGCCCCATAACCTCAAGAATAAACAAAATATGCACCAAGCTTGTCTTCTCTGCGGCTGTTTTTGTTTTCTCGTTTTGGTTAGCCCAGAACCATGTTGGGTGGTAACCCTGAACTTGAACTGAACTTGTCATGGCCTTGAACCGCTAGTGTAAACCCCTCAAAATGCTTGTTGGAACTTGTTAAATTCTAATTCCATGTTACTCGTACTAGTTTACATGATTTGTCATATATGATGTACCCAAATTACTCATGTAGAAACTTACGATGTTGGTCAAGGTCGCCCATGTAGACTTCTGATGTGGAACAAGGTGTTACAGTTAGGCTTCCCTGTCGGGTTACCAAGCTTTGTCTTTTATGTTCTATGACACGAACTTTACTTGTTTTATCTCACTGTGTGTGTTTTGTTAATGTTCTGAGTGATTAGTGGTTTTGCTTAGTTCTTTGTGCAGTCACAAGTTTGTAATGGGTGAAACTGGAAGAAGCCCTAAATGGATATTGCCCAGACTTGTGAAAGTAGAGAAATATCCCTCAAAAAGCAGATGTTTGTCAACAATGTGTTTGGCCACTGGAAATGGAGGGTTTAGGCAGCTGCCTCATGAGATTGGCACCAGAGATGGTGTGATCATTGTTGATCACGGGTCGCGTCGAAAGGAATCCAACCTTATGCTAGGTGAGCTAAACCAGTCCCCAATTTTGACTATTTCTATTGTTCGTTTGATATGCTAATAACTTCATCATTTGATTGTCTACGTTTTCTATACGTCAGACGAATTTAATGTATCAAACTTTTTTGTTTTATTTCAGATGAGTTCGTGGCGATGTTTAGAGAAAAAACTGGTTACCCAATAGTAGAGCCTGCTCATATGGTAATTGTTTCTCTGACACTTCGTTCATGTATGTGAAAGACTGGAAAGGCTTAAAGAAAATGAATAAGTAAATTTTTGCGGTTTTGCAAAAGAAAACCTTTTCTTTCTCCCGAACCCACCCAAATAGGACTATTAGCCATTAGGTGCAACAAGGTTGAGTTTTGTTTTACTGAGTCACATGTACAGAAAACCTTGACAATCTGAAATAGGTGCTTCTGTTTTTCAATTTTCATAGTAACGTAATGGTGTAGTGCTATTTTCTTGGAAGCTAAGGAATTTTCATTTTCTGGTCTGTCTTAAATCATAAAACTGTCAAGATGTGCATATAAAAGTCACTCACAAGGCCATTCCTATATTTTCCAATGAGTGAATGTGACTAGTGGGATCTTCACAACTTCCTAGTGGAGGTGTGCTGATACGGGTAGTGTGTCAAAGGGTTTCCATGCTCCCAGCATGATGGAGCTCTGACCAACTTGAGGGAGTTTTTGTGAGAGCGAAGGAAGTACATCAAAGTTTGCTCCTCATAAACCAGTCGACAGTGTGTAGACAGTATCTTTGTAGGACCACTTGATGTCGCTCTTGTTGTTGCAAATTATGGTGGCCACTATATAATGCTCTAATGCTATTGAACAAGTAACCATTAAAACATATGATCATCTTGGCTTTTAAGAAAGGGTGTGCACTCTCTTAATCATTCTTGGCTTTTAAGATAAAATATGCGTCATATTGGTTTAACCCATGCAGCTGCATTATGACCCTAGGTTTTATTCGAAGTTAAACATGTTTATGCTGAGGTTGTTTTCTTTTGAGCTGGTAACTTCTCATTCCTGTTATCTTTTTCTTAGGAGTTGGCAGAGCCGTCAATAAGTGAGGCATTTGGTTTGTGTGTTAAACAAGGTGCAAGTCGTGTGATTGTATGCCCATTTTTCTTGTTTCCAGGACGACACTGGCAACAGGCAAGTTAGTAATATTCCTCGATGACTAGACAGTGAGTTAGCAACTATCACTCACTATGATTTTACTGATCATGTAGCACAAGTATCTAGGATGATTGACAAATTTCAACTAGAAATGTCTTTTTATAATAACTCTCTTTTCTTTTGAAGGACATTCCATCCTTAACAGCTGATGCTGCCAAGGAACACCTAGGTGTGTCATATATTATAACAGCACCTCTTGGCCTTCATGAACTACTTGTGGTATGATATTGGTACCTTTTCCGTTATTTGGTCATTGCAAAATGTCTGGATATTGCTATTGGTTCCCCTCCACTTGAACACCTGGTCCAGTTTTTTGTGAGATGTACAAGGGGGCCCACAACACTGGTTGCATTGTGGAGCCAGGAGCACCTGGCTTTATGACTTATTGACCATCACTCAAGAAACTGGATACAATATCCAGTTGATTGGAGAGAGACATATCCACTTGATAAAAGCTTTCAAGACTTCAGAATCACATAATATTGGGTTTTGACTTGGGGGTTACATCTGCTAAAAACATTTGTTCTAGTTTTCTTTTCCTCCTTTTGGGATCTTGTTCTAACAGTGACATGCTAATCTCATTTCAAATCTTTACTTAGAGCAGCTAATGGAAAAGAAGCAGCAGCATTTGGTGTTTGCCAAAGCAAATATCCGTTTGTATTCTTAAAACCTCTCTTTGTTTGGCCAGATTAGGCATTACCCACTCCCTCTCTCCAGCTTCTTGGTAATTTGGACCTGACACAAGAATACATTTCATCCCTAATATAGATGGGGTATGGGTGGGGGTGCACTGGACAGACCTAACCTTTGACAATATATGCGCAAAGTTGCTGTTCTCATAAGGTTAATGTCACTCAATTGGTTTTTAACATTTTTAAAAAGTCATTCCGACAATAATATGAACTTTTCTATTAGAATTCATCCCTCGGGCAAGAGACTCAACTCCCAAATATTAGATATTACACGGTAATTTGGTTTCCGCTCTCCCTTTGCCTAATATGTTATTGGGGATATCTTATTTGTATTTGTCCATTAGTTCAAATAGATACAAACTTGCAGTTACAGTTTCAAGGCTGTGTTCTCACATTCTGACCCTAGAAGCCTTGTTATTGCAGGATGTTGTGAATGACAGAATGAAACACTGCTTAAGCCATGTAGCTGGAATTGCAGATGAATGTTCAGTTTGTGCTGGAACTGGAAAATGTCAGCTATATTGAGTAATGAAAAGTGAGCTCACTGAGGTTCTCTCAAACACAGAGTGGCTGCAGCCTGCGGGTGGAAGAAACCATTTAGGTGGCCATCTTTTTACTTTGTGCCATAACTGCAACTTTGGAAGTGAACAAGGAGATGAATGTGATCGCCATTTGTTGTTGAAATGCTGCAAGACTCGAGGACTATAAAATCTTGCTCTATGATTTCACTCCGAGCATGTCAATAGGACCTGGAAACTTGATGTGGTCTTGTTGTTTCCAGCATCTTAATTTGCTAACTCATTCCAAGCTTTCAAGTAAAGAAATGTTGAAGGAGTTCTTAATTAGTGTGCTGCTGGACGTGTTTGGCAACTGGCAAGAAATGTATTTGCTTCCGCATTTTGTTTGGCTGAAATGTGATGCATATACTTCTCATGATGTACCTTTTTTTTTCTTTCTCATTCGTTATTCCTAATCTATTACATTGGGGGAGTGGGAGTGAGAGTGGGAGTGGGACTTGATCCCGGGATGTTGTGTGGGGTGTCCAAGACCTCTACCGCATGCACCACTTGCTATATGAACCGGACTTGGTGCTCAATGCTCATAATTGTAATCAGTTGACAGTTAAAACTTAAAAGAGTCGAGTTAGGCGTGAAATTAAATTAGTGAAGTACGTTTCAAATGTCAAATGAAGCGCAGGAGGAGAAAGAGAAATAAACGTCGGGCCCATTCGATGAAATAAATATGGTCTTTTTGTGGTACTCAAATAAGATCGTTTTTATTGCAATAAATTGAATGAAATGAATTGTTAAGACTGTCTATCTGACTGTTTTTCTTAGGAGGTTTTATATTTTTCATGAAAAAGAGGTGGCATTGCATCTTTATTATTTTCCACTTCTCCTTACCCGACATTTTTTTGGGTGGATTGAAGAACAAGCTTGTTTGTAGTATTTTTTTATTTCCTAACTGAAGCTTGTTTGTAAATTGATAAGACTAGCGATAAATATTGGAAAATCTGCAGTTTGTTAATTTTCAATCAGTTGTCTCATTAAAAATAAATATTTTGAAAAGTAAAAATACTTCTCCATTATTTTCTGATTTTAATAATTTCTGAGCTGAAGCAGCTTTCCACTTTCCAGAATCTGACCGGAGATTTTTCGATAAATTCTGGAAAAATCGCATATGTGATAAATGATGTTTTCTTGGATTATCGGAAAATAAAACCTAAAACGAAATGACTCCTCACCGAACTGACCATAAACTGAAAAAATAAACAGACGAATAGAATAGCAAAAACGCTTTGTTACCTCCTCGATGTCTTCCCCTTCAATTTTGAGTTACCCATCAACCACTTCTATGGCGATAGCGAGTTTTTTCCTCAATTCACCCAAAACCCACATGGGTATTTCTCTTGTTGAAGCCAAAACAAGCATCAGCTCCAACTTTCTCTCTCTTTCTGTCAATAGAAAACAGTGCAGAAAGTCATTACAAGGTGAAATCTTCAATACCCTTATGTTTTCTTCTTCAATTCTCTCTCTTTTTCGCTTTTCAGTGGGTTTAGTGCGACTTTCATTGCACTCTTGATTGTTTGGTAATTCAGTTAGTTATTCGCCGTTTAGATTTGACAGAATTTTGCTTCCGTATCTTGGTTAATCATTTGAAAATTTATTACGGAGTATGTCAACTGGTGCTAGTTTTGTCATAGTTCTACGGGAAATTAAAACTTGCTCAGTTGGGTAGTATGTTTGTTGTTGAGATTGGAAAGGAACTGGATTGAGCTTTGAGAAAAAACCCATGACTTAGGAGAGAAGGGATTTATTCTAATGGAGTCGAGAATCATGGAATTTGTTTATGTTGGTTGTTCAGCAAAACCTTGAGGGACAAGTTCGATGTTCTAAATATTGTTAGGCGCTAGTCGGGCGGAAAAGGGCGCCTAGCGCCTGCCACATAGTCAGCTTTCTAATCTAGGCGTTGGACCACCGCCTAGCGCCTGACTTTTAAACCCATTATTTTTATTATTTATGAATTGACTTTCCAATTGTAAGACTTGGTTGCTTTGAGTAAGAGTCGAAGTAAATGGAGAATTATGAATGTCGGTTATTTTCATTAGAGAAGATTCATAATCCTTCAAAAATAAGTCGAGCATTGAAAACGGTCTTGTTGATGGAATAGAATGAGTGAAGGAAATTATGGCATTGTAGAGCTAATAGAAAGCTCAAGAAAGTTGATCATGACCGACTATAATGTATACTTGAGTAAGGTGGAGGGATGTGGTTCTAGGTTGAAGATTTATGATAACAGAGGACTGTTTTGTTTAGAACGTTGTTCAAGCATTTCAAGAGGAAGGGGTTACATATGATCTAGTCTAACAGAGGAGATAGCCTACAATGACTAGAAATGCTTTCCATTCCCGATGCTGTTAACTGTGTGATAGAATGTGGTTTGACGTCCCTAGTCCTATGATTTTCAAATAACCATTTCTCTTACTCAACCTATAGTCAGTTTTAGTGCAAAAGCAGGTTGTAGTATGGTTAGGAACCTCAGTTCACATCCTTCGGATTCTAACTTAGGATATGCCATGAGCCGGACTGGGGCATGTTTCCACCATTAGGATGACCAGTTATTTACCCTAGAAGGTTGGCAACTTGGCCAAATAATTTAATGAGAAATCATTGTCATTAATAATGGATTCTGACTGGGTCCAGAATCATTAACCTGAACTTTTGACTTTGCGTCTCTCCCATGAATGTCTATTGTTCATAACTTTTTTTTCTGAGAGGAAATGTTGATGCTATTTAGGCATTTTCATGCATATATACTTGCAGTACGATCAGTTGCAGCTCCCTCGGAAGCAATTACTGAGTTTGATGACATGGTTTCCGGTACCAAGAGGAAATACTACATGTTGGGCGGAAAGGGCGGTGTTGGAAAGACAAGCTGTGCTGCATCTCTTGCTGTAAAATTTGCAAACAATGGTCACCCCACTCTTGTTGTTTCAACTGACCCTGCTCATTCTTTAAGTGACTCTTTTGCCCAGGTTTTGATAAATTCTCCTGTTGTTCTTTCACCAGTCTTTCTCTATTGATTTCTCTGTATCTAGTTATTAGTTTTCTAGTGGTGGATTGCACATAACAAATTGAATACATTGCACTTGCTTTTCCAAGGATTTGACCGGAGGGACACTAGTACCGGTTGTAGGACCTAATTTTCCATTGTATGCCCTTGAGGTGAGTGGGAAAGTAATTTGAGATTGTGATCATTTTTATTTTTTGGTGATTATTGCTGTGTCGACCTTATATTTATTTGTTATCGCATGTATATAGTGAGTTTAATTTGTAGTATTATGACAGATTAACCCTGAGAAGGCTAGGGAAGAATTTCGCAGTGCAAACCAGAAAAACGGAGGAAGTGGAATCAAAGATTTTATGGATGGCATGGGCCTTGGCATGATCGTTGAACAGGTAAAAAATTTCGTGGTTATAGTATGCAACGTGGAGGCACTTTTATTACTAAATCAAGTATAGAGGGTGATGCCCCTGTATCTAAGTTTTTGCTGGTCAGTCACTTGAATGAAATCACAGTTACTTTTGTAACAAAGGTGAAGGAAATGGTATCTATTTCCTTGAATATAGAGTTTGAACCCAAAAAATTCCTTTTATACAGTATCCTTTTTACATGCACATATTGAGTCACCACTTGAAACAAAGTAACAAACATTTTCTGGCTTCTTCACTTCATGACGTAACTGGGTAAGGAAGAATTTTGGGGGCCCAGTGAACACAGACGAATGGCCACAATATGCATAATTACCTCGCTATGTTTGGATTGTTTTTGTTCTTTCATTTTTCGTGGTTGTATAATTGCATCTTCTTTGTCTAAGAAAATTTCAATTTACACAACCATTATTTTGTTACCTGTTTCTCATTGAATCTTCCTCTATCTTCTAATTTTCCCTGAAAGTTAGGAGAATTAAAGCTGGGGGAGCTTCTGGACACACCTCCTCCTGGTTTGGATGAAGCAATTGCAATTTCCAAGGCGCGTAAAAAATACTCTGCTTTTATGAGTATCTGTATGTAGTGCTAGAGGCTTTTTCTTGTATCTTTGCTGATTTGCCAACTTCTTACCAGGTTATTCAATTCCTTGAATCAGAACAATATAGTGCGTTTACTCGTATAGTTTTCGATACTGCCCCAACGGTGAGAAAAATGAGACATTCTTGTGTCATTTGATTTTGGAGATTGTTTCTTGAACTTGATGGCCATCATTTACAGGGTCATACACTACGGCTTTTGTCCTTGCCAGACTTCTTGGATGCTTCTATAGGGAAGATATTGAAGGTACAAAATAAAGACTCAGTTTAAGATAACAAGTGTATGGCATGACAAGTTTTGGGCTCTCTTGGCATACAGTTGAACAGCTATTATTTCTTCTATACTTATGTAGCATGCAGCATGTCACATCTGTTGACTTCTATATGGTTGTCCAACTATTCTCCTCTCCCTTCACCTGATTGTTCCTGTGTACAGATGCACCCCCAGTAATGGAGATCTGGCATTTAGCTGGGTTACCACGACTATTGAAAATTTGAAACATGTTT
Organism: Gaultheria prostrata; assembly: GCA_036023075.1. NCBI lineage: Eukaryota > Viridiplantae > Streptophyta > Magnoliopsida > Ericales > Ericaceae > Gaultheria > Gaultheria prostrata. Next base: position 20,480 of record JAXBDA010000908.1, read on the forward strand.
CTATATATTTCTAGTGTCCATTCTCTAGTTCTATCGTATTCTCCCTGATTTCTACTTTGTTCATAATAAAGCTTAAGCAGAAGATAGCTTCAGCAACTTCGGCCATCAAATCTGTCTTTGGACAAGAACAAACGCAGGACGACGCAGTAAGCATATTGCACCCTTATCTGGTGTTTATTAGGCCATAATACAAAGCCCGTAACATTCTATATGTGCTTTCTTGTGTAGGCTGATAAATTACAGCGTTTAAGGGAGAGGATGATAAAAGTGAGGGAGCTTTTTCGGGACACAGATTCAACAGAATTCGTCATTGTGACTATCCCCACGGTAACCAGCTCCAGATTTGTTACCTATTGGTCTTTCTCGTTATGTCTACAAAAGGGGAATATATTTGGTTACGCTTGTCAGTTGCAACTCTATAGGTCGCAGCTTGCTGATTGAAGGGAAAGAGAGAATTTGCAGTCCTCTTTCAGAGAAATGCAACTTTTATCTTGTCTCGTGAAGAAGTTTCTTCTGTGGATTATTAACTATCCAAAGACGGACAATCATGTTATTGTGCCTTGTGTGCATAATAATTTATGTTGATCTTATGATTGGAACGAATGCAATGTCCCGAAGAACAAAAGAGAAAAAGAATTTCGAAACGCCAGTAGAAAATAATTATGTTGGCTGTCATGCAGATAGGATAGTTTGGTTAATATCTTCTCTATAAAGAATTATCTTTCTGGAACTTGAGATGAACCTCATTTCAACATATTCTTTTAAGGTGATGGCGGTTAGTGAGTCATCAAGGTTACGTGCTTCATTGAAGAAGGAAAATGTTCCTGTCAAGAGGCTTGTTGTTAATCAAGTCCTTCCCCCATCTGCCTCCGATTGCAAATTTTGTGCGATGAAAAGGAAGGTATATTTACATTTACTGTTGTTTTATGTCTTTAGTATTTGAGCATCATATGTGATGGATCATGGCTAATTTTTTGAAGTCTGGCCGTGACTCATAGACGCTTAATTTGTTAGTGTTGAACGTAGTATTAAGGATTAATCGAACGTCCTAGTTGTCGGGCTTTGGAATCTGAACTGATTTGACTTTGAAGAAGCGGATTTGAGTATACTGCCTTCCCTCCAGATTTGTTGTACTTTTCAACGAAATCTGAGTTTATAATTAAGAATATGCGTGATTCCCTGGTTCTGCTCTAAATGATATACTTTTCCAAGAATTGCTGCTCTTACACTTTTGGTCATGCTTATGCTCCCACTCTAGGTAATTTATGGTAAGAGTACTAAGAGCATTTTCAGAATATAGTGTAGCGGCATTCTAATTGGGTGAACCATGGTGGTTTTAAAATTTTTAACCAACTGTGACTTGATTAAGAATGACTTGGAGTCTGAACATGATTCATATTTTCCATTAAAATGTTACAGGATCAGACTCGTGCTCTTGATATGATCCGGAGTGATCCAGAGCTCTCTGGGTTGACGATGATCCAGGCACCCCTTGTTGATGTAGAGATCAGAGGTGTTCCAGCTCTGCAGTTCTTAGGAGACATTGTTTGGAAATGAAATCTGCTTGATGATCTGAGGTGATTCAGCATTATGGGGTACCACCGATTTTATAATTCAGTGGTATTTTCACTTACTTAGTAATTCCAATTGGGGATAATATGGGCACTGCTATTGTTTGGATATACACAGTTGTTTATGGAACTTGCATGTTTAAGGGAAGAAGAAATGTGAAGGGAATGACATTTTTCTGAACTGGGATCCACAGGTATTGCAGTTACGACAGATGCCATTTTACTTGGAATCGCCACTGGTGCTACGTTCTCTCTCTGAGACTCTCACGGAGATGCTAGCCCCATACAACTCGTCATTCTTTACATATGCAAGAAATTTAAATCAGAAGTTGTATACATTGTTTTGTACAAGAAACTGTTATCTACACAGGTAATTTGGTTATCGTGTTTCGCCTTTCATTTTTTGAAGGAAAGGAAGCAAAATTAGTGCTGCTCAAGATCTCACCTGTAATTTGAGTTGATCATATTTGTACTGTTCGTTCCAGCAGAGCTAGATTATGTGACCGACGAATGAATTTGCGATCTCGGGTTCAGTTTATTTACCTAGATGCCTAATGTAAACGAGGAGTGCTTGTTGGCATGAGTTCATAGTAATATTGCTCGTCATGATTGTGACATTACGGTGATATTTTTTTTGATAACCGGATGTCCGGGCCAGCTTGTGCGCAGCTCAACTAATTCCGGGGTCCTGGATGAAACGATCGGGCATAACCCCCAGTGGCCCAAGAGCTTGCTGGCAAGGGGAATCGAACAACATTACGGTGATATTTCTTTGAATGAATTCATGCATACATAAAAACAGATTATTCCATAATCATAATAATCATAATCACTTCAATGTTGCCATCACATTTCTCTTGAAAAAAATTTGAAGGGAAACAAAGGATTAAAGGAACAAGGCTGGCGAAAAACGCCACCCGAGACAAGAACAGTTGCAACTCATAATGTTTCAATATCCAACATTCAGTAGATACAGATAGCAAGAAGAAAGACCAGTGAGAAGAGGCTGAATTGACTCAAAACTGGTACTCAATAATGCTATAACCCAGGAGATAACAGTTGCAGTAGTTTACACTTTACATAAAAATCCTCCAATGGAATTAGTTTTTTCACTTTATCTTAATCCAAAATAACTCTCCAGTAATTACGATCTCAAATTCTCGACGATTTTAGAGAGGGCTGACGAGGTTCCAAAGACTGCTGATACAACACCTACAGCAATAATCAATATACAAACCGATACCTACCAAGAGAAATGCACAAAACCAGTTAGGGAAAAAAATTGTTCAATAGATGTAATTATTTTAAATGAATTGACTGTAAAGGTGCTTAATGGGTGTACCTGAAAACGAGTTGTTTTGCCCCTCAAGATGCTCAGGTAACAGGCACAAGGAAGTATCAAGGTCTGCAGTAAAAAAATTAGTCAGTACATGTAACAAGTTTGGCCTGGCCTAACCTTTACAGCGACCGTTTTGCCGAATTTTCTGAACATTTTTCATTTATGGGTGAATAATTTGTCCATTTTGGGCTTATTTTTGTTTGTAGAGGTCATTGTAAAAATATTACTAAGAGTCCTTTATTGTTTCGGAATGGAGAGGTCTCAGATTGCAAAATTAACAAAAGCAAGACAAAAAAATCACTACAGACGGAAAGAAGCCATCGTAAATACGTTGACTCAAATATTTTAACCTGTCATTTAAGAAAAATGACTTGACCTGACTTTAAGGGACATAAATGTTCTGAAACTTTGCTAAGGTGAAGGATGTAACAGCAATGGGAGAAAACAATTGGCTAAAACAATACAGAAACTCTCACTATTAGCATTGTAAGTAAAGATCCAATCAGTGCCATCACCGGACCTGTAAAATGAGAGAGAAAAATCAGAATGTGTCCTAGAACTGTTCAAACGGATGAACAAGGGAACAGAAGTTCATGTTAAACAATCCAACGCGATAAACAACATAGTATGATCAAGCAAAGAATGGTTCAAAATCAAATTTCCGAACTCAACAATCGTGTTAAGCATGAGAAGCTCACCGAAGAAAGGGATGGTGAGGGCCACAACCAAGGTAGAAATCACCAATGCAGTTCTGATGAGTATCGCGTACTTGTGCGGTTTGAGAATGTTTGATGGCATCAATCCCTCCAGGCACATTGCTACCGGAGTCATGGTTAACGCATACGTGGTTCCAATTAAGGATAACAAGGGAACATAAAAGAATCATACCACGCTATAGCTATGGGAATAATATTAGCTCAAGCCAAGAGGCATTTGGCCCAACTTAAGTGGCAGGAGAAAGGAGGTCAGGCGTTCAACTCTTCTTCTAACAATACTGACTTTCGTTAATAATAAAAATAGCAAATTTAGCTCAAAACTTGTTGAGAAGAAAGCTATACCAAAAGCAAACATAGATTCTTCCTCGACACAAACTGGTCATTTCTACTATAAGGATATTTGGTGAATGGATTAACTACCTGCAAAAGAACAAACAGGAGATACAAGTCATCATGACTGATTTAGATATAAAGACTGAAGAAACCAGATTCATTGCCCAACATCATACGGACAGCTTACGGGGTAACACGGGACATAATCCGGGTGCAAATGAACTATAGATGTTAGTTAACAACTGTCTGTTTAAAGACTTTGGCAGGAGTTGCTAGCAGCAAGAAAACCACCACATGTTCACAGGCCATTAAAATTTACAACTTCTAAGAGAGAAATGGCAGACCAAAACTAAGATTCAGCCTACCGTAGTCCACACAGCAATTTTGGCTGCAACCAGATCCTGGGGCAGGTTAAGAGTGAACTGAGACAGCGCCGATTCTCCAAACATCAAGTATCCCATCACAGCAACTCCGGCATACATCAGCGTACAGATACCAAAACTGCATCCAGTTTGGATTCCATATAATGAATCCTCAAAACCCATTAACTTAATAAGCAAAAAAACACAGTCAAGCAATCGTAAAGTTGTGTCAGTGTCGCTTTTGTTGAGGATACAACTGTTAGTTTTCCCTGTTCAACTCAAGGAGTAGATTCAGACATTCTAAAGTGAATTGTCAACCTGATGCTGTTCAATAAATGCTGAAGCGTCAAGCAAGCACAAGGCTTCATTCACTATCTTTCGGGTTATAAATACAATGTAACTTGCCAATATCTCAGTTAGAAGCAGAGAGGCAAGCAAGAGTCTAAACCGTGCCCAACAAAAAAGGCTGATTAGCAATGGAATGCACTCTTATGTTCTATTCAAGGACCAAAATTTCATTTTGGGTGGTTAGCTAGGAAAAGAAAACATTTCGAAAGAATTTTGAAGACCTAGCTTGCACACAGTAGAAATGACAAATTGATTTGGTAATGTAGGAAAATGTCATTATGGGGTATAAATCGATGTCGAAATAACTAATTATTTCCGCATGCTACGTAGAATTTCAACATGTCTCAGGGTATCTCAGCATCTGTCAGTGGAAACATTGTAATCTCGGGATTCAACAAATGTTTCATTTTGGTCTCCAGCTGTATCAAAGGAAACAACATTTTAATTTTTGTTCCTTGATTCTAGTTCCAACTGCGAGTTGAGCAACTCTAGTTTACTTAGTTTACCAAGTCAAGAGGACTGCAGGGAATTGGCTTTTTTTCTCCATTGATGCATAGATATTTGGAAAGACGGCATGTCCAGAGTAGCAGTAACCATAGAGACCAATAGCAACAGGAAGAGTTCTGAGATTCATCATTGTTCCTTTGGTTTGGAAGCCAACTTTATCCACCAAACCAACCCAAAACAAGCAAAGGACTGCCAATATTGAAGCAATAACTCCACCAACTGGAAACAAAGGTAGCACAAGTAAGAGTTCCTCTCATGATGCATACTGATAGAAGGCAAGATGGAAAGAGTATCAACTGAAATAAACCAAGATTTGAAGAAAAACGATTAGAAGAAAATTCACCGGACTTACCAGAGATGTAACTGAGCATGGTGAGGTCTCGAAGCCAAACCGTAGGAAGAATAGCAACGGTGGCCACTAATGCGAATAAGTGGTGAGAATTCATTATGAAACCTCCCAAATTTAAATGTGCATTAGGAAATAGTGACGCTAAGTTGTCACTCTCCAATATAATATATTCAACACAACAAGCCTGCAGAGATGAATTTAGAGGTAACTTTTTCACTGTTACTGACAAAGAGATGGCTCTCAATCTGAACTAGAAAGAGCAAAAAAATGAGAAACAATAGAATCACTATAATTTGAAAAGGACTAGCCATTATTTCATGTTCGCTATGTCACAGATATTTTGAAATTCTCCATCTGCCGGGCTCTATATTTTGATTAGCAAAAAAAAGCACTCATAGAAACTACTGCTTAGGATGTTTCCAAATAACATTTTTCCTCTACTAAATGTACATTGAAGAAACAGTTTATGTTTCTTCTTGTATTCTTTGATGACTTTCTTTGAAAGCTAAGATGACTTCTGGAAAAGTTTCACAGAAATGGAATAACATCCGAAGATATGAACGTGCTTTTTCTTCCTAGTACTCACAATTGAAAAAGAATCCGGAGAAATAGTCCTGAGCCCTGCCTCTAACATGGCCCGATGGAACAAAGCCAAATGTACATTCAATATAAACACAAAATCATGCCATTGATAGGGGGGTCCAAAGAATATTTGATCTTTTGAGAAGATGTCACAAGTCCTTGTTTACAAAATTGAAAAGTGGTAGCGTTATCCCCTCAACATAGGCCCAATCAGAAGAAACCTCCGGAAACCCAACCTTTAGTTTCTGTAGTATCTGACAGAAACAGGCTAATCAGATTGACACATAGTACAAACTACAAGACCCGCCCAGCGTTACTCATTTTTATGTAAAAACTTGAGCAGATGGATGTCAAGGAGGTCTTACAATATGGGCAAAAGAAGAAACTACAAAACTCAGAGATGGGGGAGAGGCTGTACTTACGTATAATTCAGCGTACAAAATTATCTGCAACCACAAAAACAGCAGAAGAATCCAAGGATGGGTTAGCAATCGTCGTGTTGCAAACTTGTTTTGTTGAGTTTAGTAAATTGAATCTTCCACAAGTGCATGGAACGACTTTAAGCTTGAAAATCAGTACTTCTTTTAGGGACAGAGCAAAGGGAAAAGAGCAATTATCTCAACACTAACTGAGTATATGATACCACAAAATGGTTTTGGAACTGATATACCAGATTTCAAGGTCCAATTATGTTACGTTTTCTCAGCGTATGTCCAATTTCATTGCAGCGTACATTTCTAATTTTTTCTCATCGATCCACCTTTCTTCATTTTTCTACTGATGTTCCTTTCTCTCTTTCCATTTACTCATACTACCTCATTCATATCTAACGTCTTTCCACTGTCTAAATCCTAATTCCTTTCACTAACACTTATAGAAGGAAAGAGAAGGTTAGTAGGAAACATTTAAAGGCAATCAAGACGTACTGAGATGGCAAAACGTCCCACAGTACCAAATGCAGCCTGGCCGATGTCTGGATAAGTCTCGAGTCCAGGTTGGCTATCCAAGCAGCGACACAAAAGGAGCCCAGTGTAGAAAGAAAGAAGTGCGAAAATAGCCAATATCGAGAGCCCAGCCCATCCACCTTGTTTGACAGCATAAGGAGTAGAAAGGATTCCCACTCCACAGAGCACATTCATGCCTGAGTGAAACCGCAATGAAAAAGAACAAATTCTTATTATGGAACTTGGGTTAGACTTCGCGGAGATTAATAAGAATTTGTTCTTTTTCATTGCGGACCTACAAGAACAAATTCATCTCGGACTTATTAATTTGTTCTTTTTCTTAATATGAGCCCATTTATCTTACCATTTACCACAGCTTGGCCAAATGAGCTCTGGCGAGAAATTGGAAGCCCATGTGAGACGTGGGAGGATTTCCTCCCGGAACCCCTCCTTGATAGAGTAGGAGGAAGCAGAGAATGGAAACTTCGTCTTTGATGCGGTTTTTGGTCATCTTCTGCTGTTGGCAACAGAGGCTGTGCCGCAGAAGGAAATATCTCAGGAGTGTGTCTCCTTGTCAGTGACGAGGAAAGAAATGGACTGCTTAATCTCGACAACGTAGGAGTGCCAAGAGATGTTATACTTGGAGACGGCACGCTACAATACAGGTCAATTGACTGCCTGAAATTTGGTTGAGGAAAAAATAAGTTTGTGGAACAAGAAGAATGAAGCAAAGCTTCACAAGAAAAACTAACTCCTTTGAGGGATACCATCATGGGTAAACAACTAGTCTTAAATGTGGAGGAATAAAATGATCCAAAATACTACAAAAGTTTGTGGCAGTGGCAAACAACACTATCCACTCCACCAATGGTCACAATTTTGTTGCAAAGTTTACTTCCAGGGATAACATAAGGAAGGGCCATGGCTAGGACCGCCCCAAAAAGCCTGTAGTTGAACGACGATCAGTGGGGTCGCCTGCCCAATCAGCATCTGAGTAAGCAAGCGCTCATTGAATCGGTATTGATATACCTGAATTGCCCTTCCAACATAGTCATCTCAACTTTGGAGACTTTTTTGACTTGGCAAAAGATTTTCTAGCAATAGGGCCACCCAAACATGATATCTCTCCGACGCTAGAGCGGTGGCATGGTGGTCAAGGCTTGAGATTTAGTCTCATGTTCAAAACATCCCAGGTGGTATCAAATCTTTTAGGATGAGTCCCTACGGGGCTCTAACCCGACTTTAGTTGGGGCTCTGCTAGTGGACAATAGGATTGGTTTCCCAAAATTAGTCGAGTAAGCTAGCCTTGACAGTTGACACGTGAGTTATAAAATTAAATGACAACTGTCCGACATGAAACCTCATTTGAGACTATTATTTGGTGAAACTAAAAGAACAAATGCCACATACACAGCAAAAATACATGAAGAAGTTTACCTTGAAATATTAGCGTGTGGCTCAGATTCATTCTAGGGGTGTGCTCCACCGTGGACAAGGGGTTGCTGCTGTGCACCCCATGCACAACACCTATTGTGCGCCATCTGGGCACCTTTGCATCCGAACTGTTCATTGCCGTGCGTGCAAGATGAAATCTGGGCCATCTATCCGAGCAACGGACGGCCCGGATGGTGCACAACAGGTGCTGTGCATGAGGCTGCACAGCAGCAACCCCAAATCCCTCCAGCGTACCAATTTGAATCTTGATCATTCATTAATTTATAATTATCATGTGCAACTTCCATTGCAGTTTTCTGCTTTCTTATCTCTTCCACAGGTTTAAATCATATACGACATTTATTCAATCATTACAGTATATTTTCTCTTACGGTCCATACCATGGCAAGAGCTTGAGTGTGGGGATGGTGCAAAGCACACTGCACCGTAGTGCATCGTCTTACTGTCTATTTCGACAATGATAGCTCGAATTTAATCCGACCGTATATTATTTGAATTAAATCCAAGCACTTCGATTTAATCCGAGGCCGTGTTGTGTTAAGAGAATTTGGTTTGCTCTGCTGTCGATTATCAGTCGAATTTCGAACTATCCGAATCGTTCCCATTGCCCATTGTGAATGCCTTTGTTAAATTTCCTTCTCCTCATCTTCTTCCTCTTCACCTTCATTGTTAAAATTCTGTTCCGAAACTGAATTATGCATCTTCTCAAATCTCTACTTGGAAAGCTTCTCTCCTCTTTTTGTTTTTAGTAACGAATTAATCTCTCCGGCCCTCCGCCCTTTCCATGTGTCTGAGAGGTGAGGTGGCCCAGGGCAAATCACTGCGGAGGGGAATTGACCCGCGACCCGTTGAGGCAAGTCGATTAACAGGGGAATCGACCTGCGACCGGGGCCGGAGTCAGGATTTTTGATAATTGAGGTCAAAAATTAAAAATTACGAGCAATTCACGTTTTCGATTTACAAGAACGAAACAATTATTCCTAGTAGATTAAAATAAAAAAGTATGTACATATTAATTACTACTAAATATAGCTTCAATTCACAACTACCCCACCGACTTTTCATATTTTGCCCCCTCTATTTTTGGGATTTGTGGGAGAAAACTAGGGAGTTCCTATTTTGCCCTCCTTATTTTTCTAAGTTTCAAACCTTTTAAATGGGCTGGGGCAAGAAAAGAAGTTCAAAGTGGGGTCAAATAAGCAAAAACTTGATGAAAACTATACCCTATTCCTACCGAAATTTGGAAGGCAGTGGGGTCAATTGACCCCATTTGTCCCTTCCTCTCTCTGCCCTTGCCTGCGACCCCATTGAGACAAGTCGATTAACCATTACTACAAGCCGACAACCGGGTTCTCTCCTTCTTGTTTACAAAGCAGAAGAAAGCAAATCAAAATTGCAAGTCTGACCAACCTTTTCCCCTAAGATTTTTGGGATGGCATGGGCCTTGGGATGATTGTTGAACAGGTAAAACTTTTCGTAGCTATGGTATGCAACGTAGATGCACTTTCATTACATGGCTAAATCAAGTGGACAGGTTCATTAGCAATTGAATGAAATAACTGTTACTTACGTAACAAAAGTGATGGAAATGGTAATTTGCTGGTTTGGATGAAGCAATTGCAATAACAGAAGGAAAATCTGTGCGAACAGACTCTCTTCTACAAAATAGTACAAATATGTAGTGTCCATTCTCTGAGACTGTCACGGGCGGATATGGAGTGTCATATACACATTTTGTATAGTAGTTCGTATCCTGGTTAGTGATTGGAATAGCGTTTAAATCATATACATGCATGAAAATGGAATCTGCAGAAGTTGTATACATGGTTTTGTACAAGAAACTGTAATCTACATAGGGTTATCACGTTTCCTTTTGTACTGTTTGTTCCGGCACAGTTAGATTGTGTGACTAATAAATTCGTGATCCGAGGTTCAGTTTATTTACTTAGATACGTAAGGTGGATGAGGAGTGATTGTTGGCATGAAATCATAGTAATACTGATTTGTCATAATTAAGATTTTACGATTATATTTCATTGACTGAATTCGTACAAAAAAAACAGATTTCTTCAATAATGTCATGATTCCATTTTTTTCTTGAAAAACTGATGATAAAAATGATTCTGTCGGGGCAATTTAATGGCATGCATAGATGATGTATATAAAATCCAACCTAATTAACGGCTCAAAGTCATCAAAGTGGCGACTGTGATTAACTCACGGGCCACTGCACAATATGAGTCGATATCCGGCATTCAGTAGATACAGAAAGCAAGAAGAAAGACCAGAGGGAAGAGGCTGAATTGACTCAAAATTGGTCCTTAGCAATATAACCCAGAAGATAACAGTAGCAGTAGTTTACATAAACATCCTCCAATGGAATAAGTTTTACATAATCCGAAAAACGCTCTTCAGTAATATTTTAACTAATTATGAGATCAAACTCTCAACAATTTTTAAAAGGGCTGAATAGGTTCCAATGACTGCTGATACGACACCTACAGCAATAATGAATATACAAACGGATACCTACAAAGAGAAATGTGCAAAACCAGTAAGGGAAAAAAGTCACACAATAAGAAGTCTTGGATGCAAATAAAAAGAAAGCCCATAAAAACAAATAAATAAAACAATGGAAAAAGATATACATTTATGTCGCCGGCAACGACGAACAAGATGAGAAAATTATACAGACATTTTTCATAAATCGTAATTAAACAGCTTAAAAACTGGACTGATAGGGTGCTAAGCATTCTAAATTTCCAATTTAGGGAGTTGCGATTGGAAATATAATTTCTCGGCGCTTTGCCTTCTGAACGGTTTTTTTTTTCCATTGGCAAGGCTGAAAAATTTCTCTCATAAGGAGATTGAATTTCTATCATCTGTAAGATTAACAGTTAACAAGCCATTTGTATGAATACTGGTTATTCTAAGGGCTAAGGCTCCCCTTATCCCCCTCCCTTTTCTTTCTCCCCTGACCGTGTGTGCGCATCTGTTTCTTCTCGCATACCACGGGTTAATTTTTCTGTCTGTCTGATTTTAATACTCTTTAGTACACAATGCCGACCATAAATGAACTGAAACTACAGGTGCATTTTGGCTGTACCTGTAAACGAGTTGTTCTGCCCCTCAAGATGCTCAGGTAACATGCACAAGGAAGTATCAAGGTCTGCAGGAGAAAATTTAGTCAGTAAATGCAGCTACTGGTCTGCTTTTGTGACTTAGTTTTTCTTGTTTGAAAAGTGTTAGCTTGTGTGGATGTACTTGTAAATTGGATTTTTGCTAACTTGGAGGATTTCTGCTAAACGTAAGCTCACTACAAGTCTACACAAAGATGTGTTCCGAATTTTTGCTAATTTGGAGGATGAAAAAGCAATACGAGAAAGTAAATGGGTAAAACAATACAGAAACACTTACTACTAGCATTGTAAGTAAAGATCCAATCAGTGCCATCACCAGTCCTGCCAAATGACCATTTAACTTTTATAAACAGCACACTAGGACCAAGCCAAGAACGGGTTCAAATCAACTTCTGAACTTGACAATTGGTTTAAGGATGAAAAACTCACCGAAGAAAGGGATGATGAGGCCCACAACCAAGGTAGAAATCACCAATGCAGTTCTGATGAGGATTGCATATATGTGAGATTTGCGCCTGTTTGATGGTATCAATTCCTCCAGGCTCATCGCTACTGGAGTCATGGTTAATGCATACGTGGGTCCAATTAAGGAAAACAAGGGACATAAAAGAATCAAAGAACGCTATAGCAAACTAACTCCATTCATTGAACAATGAGGTTGCAATTGAGATCCAGAAAAGAATCAAAGAAGATGAAAAAAACAAAGAAGATAAATTGCTTTCGATGCTCAAGGGAGGTATGAATTTGTGGTTAGGGAGACTTGGCTTCATACAGAGAAGGATAGAAACAGAAGCACTATTGTTGTTGTGTTTACATCACCTTCAAAAATGACCATTCTCAGCGATTCAACATTAATTCATATCCTATATTTTTCACCTGAGCAGTGGGAATAATATTAGCTCAAAAAGTCTTTTTGAGAACAAACTTAAACCAAAATCGAACAGAGATACTTCCTCAATGCAAACTGGTCATTTCTATTTGAAGGATATTTGGTAAATGGATTAACGACCTGCAATAGAACAAACAGGGGAGACAAGTCATACGGACAGCTTATGGACGTAACACAAGGCCTAATCCAGGTGCAAATGAAGTATATGTGTTAGTTAACAACTATTTGTTTAAAGTTTTTGGCAGGAGTTGCTACCAGCAAAAAACCCACAATACATTAACAAGGCATTGAAATTTAACTTGTAAGAGAGAAATGGGACACAGATTATGATTCAGCCTACCGTAGTCCACACGGCAATTTTGGTCGCAACCAGATCCTCGGGCAGGTTAAGAGTGAACTGAGATTGCGTAGACTCTCCAAACATCAAGTATCCCATCACAGCAACTGCGGCGTACATCAAAGTACAGATACCGAAACTGCATCCAATTTAAATTGCATATAAAGAATCCTCAAACCCCGTAATAACCGAAAACAGAGTCAAGCAATCATAAAAGTGTCTCTGTCACTTCTGTACAAGAAATTTGAGCCTTTGGAGACTATCATCAACTTGATCAAAAGAAGGAAAGAAAAAAGAGATTATCATCAACGGAAAAAAGACATTATCATCAACGGTTAGTATTCCCTGTTCAACTCAAGGTGCAGATATGAACGTTCTACAACTGAATGCTTCTATGTATGGATTGTCAAGCAATTTCAACCAAATCCTGTTGAATGCCGAAGCAAGCACAAGGCTTCATTCACACAAACTTTCTGCTTATAAATATCCAGGAACTTCCCAATATCTCAGTTAGAAGCAGAGAGGTAAGTAAGAGTCTAAACTCTAAACCGTGCATAATAAAAAGGCCTCTTAGCAATGAATGCACTTTTATGTTGTATTCAAGGGCCAAAATTTTGTTTTGGTTGCTAGAAAAAGAACTTACAAATATGCAGGAACTCACAAATTTCCTTTTTTTTTTTTTTTTACTGGAAAAATGAAACATTTCGAAAGCATTTGGAAGATCTACCTGGAACACAGAAGAAACAAAAAATAAATTTGGTAATGTAGGAAAATATCATTACGGAATATTTAAAATCAGTGTCGAAAAAAACAATGGTGTTGGTATGCTTCCCAGAGTTTCAACATGTTTCAAGGTGTTTCAGTGTCAAGTCGGTGGAAACATTGCATAGGTTACATTTCAGTTTCCTCAGAAACATAAACATTCAGCCGTATCAAAAGAAACAAAATTTTAATTGTAGTTCCTTGGTTCTAGTTCCAACTGCAAGTTAAGCAACTCTAGCTTACTTAGTTTACCTAGCCAAGAGGACTGCAGGGAATTGACTTGGTTTCTCCATTGATGTATAGATATTTGGAAAGACAGCATGTCCAGAGTAGCAGTAACCATAGAGACCGATAGCAACAGGAAGAGTTGAGAGATTCAGCGTTGTTCCTTTGGTTTGGAAGCCAACTTTATCCACCAGGCCAACCCAAAACAAGCAAAGGACTACCAATATAGAAGCAATAACTCCACCAGCTGGAAACAAAGATAGCATAATTAAGAGTTCCTCTCATGATGCATAGAGATAGAATGCAGGGGGGAAAGTGTATCAACTGAAATAAACCAGAATTTGATGAGAAAAAAAAAATCAAAAGAAAATTCACTGAACTGACCAGAGATGTAACTGAGCACAGTGAGGTCTCGGAGCCAAACTGTAGGAAGAATAGCAAGGGTGGCCAATAATGCGAATAAGTGGTGAGAATTCAAATACAATCCTCCCAAATTTAAATGCCAATTGGGAAATAATGACGATAAGTTGTCACTCTCTAAAATAATATATTCAACACAACAAGCCTGCAGAAGATGAATTTACAGGTAACTTTTAGCACTACTGACAAAGAGATGGCTCTCAATCTGAACAACTAGAACGTGCATTTGACAGACTGCTGGTTAGTAAGTGAAAGAGAAAACAAAAGAGAAACAATAGAATGATTACACTTTGAAAAAGACTTGCCATTAAGAAGTGAAAGAGAAAGAGGGGGAGGAAAAAATTGTTAAGTTACCAAGTCCCCCAAAAGCTTAAGCCGTTAGGAAACAATGGATATCAAGCTATCTAACACATTTCCTCACGTGCCCCATCTTGCACGTGCAAATGCAAATTGTTATAGATAGCACGAAACAGAATAGAAGTAGAATGCAAATGGGGGACAAATGCAAACAGAGAGACTTGAACCCCAGACCTCTTGCAACATGAGCTCTGATACCAAGTTAGGTTACCAACTCTCCCAAAAGTTTAAGCAGTTAGGAAATGGGCCCATGTATATCAAGCTATCTAACAAGAATAACATGTATATATATATATAGATAGAGAGGAAATGTACTCCCCCGTCCCAATTTATTGGTTCCTTTTAGGGATTCCACCTAGTTAGGGGAACATAATTATTACACTTGTCATACTTTTTCTTTCCTCCTTTTACCCTTCAAAACATCATCATTACATGTACTCACTCTAAAAAAGAAACGGTAAAGTGGAATTTCATTAGCTAATGCCCCCTTAGTTTTGAATTAGGTCAAAAAAATTAGGACAAAAAAAAGTGGTGTTTGGTACTAAAGATTGGGGACGAAGGGAGTAACAGATAAGGAGTAGAAAGAGGTATTATGAAAAAAAATATTTCATATTTGCTATGTAACAGATAAGGAGCGGAAAGAGATATTTTTAAGAAAATTATTTCATATTCGCTATGTAACAGATATTTTGAAATTCTCCAACTCCTGGGCTCAAAATTTTGATGTTAGCAAAAAAGAGCACTCTCAGAAACATCTGCTTAGTATGTTTCCAATTAATATTTTCCTCTCCCAAAAGCACTTTGAAGAAACAGTTCATGTTTGGTCTTTATATTCTTTGACCATGTTCTTTGAAACCTAAAGATGACTCCTAAAAAGTTTTAAAGAAACCGAACAACCACCAAGATAGGAACATGATATTCTCCCCAGTAATCGCAACTTAAACGAATCCGGAGAAATAGTCCTGATCCCTGCCCCAGTGACATGGCTAGATAACAATTATCTAGGAACAAAGCTAAATGGTACACTAAATATAAAAAAGGTCACAGCCCAGTAATCTGCCAGATAAAGGAGACTTGATGCTCATAGCCCGTCACTTATATCCAGCTCCTTTACTGCTGCTATCTTAATTTGGATCGATTAATTCGTAGTCGATTGAGCACAAAATCAATCCATGCCTAAGACAAAGCACTACGTTACCCGTGCTGCAAACTTGTTACTATTTTGGAGAACTGATTTCTCTTCCTCTTCATTTCATTCATATCAATTTATATGGTGGGTCCAAAGACTATTTGATGCACTAGTGACCAAGAGAGGGGATAGCATCATCTCCTTCACTCTCACTCTCTCTTGTTGTACCCTCAAGATTTCAAACCAATGAAAACTGTGGTGGGGCCTTTTGAGAAAATGTTACAAGTCTTTGTGCACAAAATTGAATATGTGGAGAGTTATCCCCTCAACATAGGCCCCACGGAACCCCAACCTTTAGTTTCTGTAATATCTGATAGAAACAGACTAATCAGAGACACAAACTGGGTGATATGCATTACCTTCCAGAATACAAGACCCACCAAGAGGTGACATGCATCACCTTCCAAACTACAAGACCCACCAAGAGTCAAATGTTTTTACTTAAAACCTTTAGCTGATGGATGTCAAGAAGGTCCTACAATATGGGCAAAAGAAAAAACTACAAAACAGAAAGATGAGGAGGCTGTACTTACGTATAATTCTGCGTACAAAATTATCTGCAACCACGAAAACAACAGAAGAATCCATGGGTTAGTAATCGTAGTGTTGCAAACTTGATTTTATTTAGTCTACTGTATCAAAATTTCCACAAACTGTTCTGCTGTTTTTCCTCGCAATGCAAACGATATAGATGGACGTGCATGGAAAAACTTTAAGCTTGAAAACCAATGCTTCTTTCAGAAACAGAGGAAAAAGAAAATGACAAAATATCTCACACTTACAGATTATATGATAAAAAAAAATAGTCTGAAGTGGTATAACAGATTTGAAGGTCCACTTTATTTTATACATCACCTTTTGTCAGCATAAAATTTCCATCTCTGCATATTGGTCCAATTCATATTATACAAGTGAAGAAAGAAAGATCCAATTTCATCGCAGCGTACAATCTTTTCATAGTGGTCTACCTTTCCATTTTCAATTTTCTCATACTACCTCTCTCAAATCTAACTCTTTCCACTCTTTAAATCCTAATTTTCCTTTCACTAACACGTATAGAAAGAAGAGAAGGTTAGTATCAAATAATTTGAAAGCAATCAAGACTTACTGAGATGGCAAAACGTCCCACGTTACCAAATGCAGCCTGGCCGATGTCTGGATATGTCTCAAGTCCAGGTTGGCTATCCAAGCATTGGCGCAATAGGAGCCCAGTGTAGTAAGAAAGAACTGCAAAAATAACCAATATCGAGAGTCCAGCCCATCCACCTTCTTTGACAGCATAAGGAGTAGAAAGGATTCCCACTCCACATAAAACGTTCATGCCTGAGTGAAACCGCAATTGAAAAGAACAAATTATTATAACGGAACTTGGGTTTGATTTCCTTATGCGACTGCATCTATGATCCCATGGATGTGCAATCAAATTATAACACCAAACTACAATTTCACAAGAGATCCCCTTTCCCTGAAGTGTAATCACAATAAGATTTTTGATTTTTTGAATCATTAGTAAAGAAGTGTCTGAATCATAAATTTTTATCACAACCCATTCAACCTTATATTAAAACTGCAATAACAAGCCTTCCATTTCCAACCTCTCTCTCACAATAAATAATTCTATATTCTTTTAAGTTTTGAGAAGCGGGAACAAGTATTGGCCGTTAAGTGGATTTTGGACCACCAATGCTGATAACTAAGCTCACATCGACGGGAAGGTTTGGCACCTCGTTCGCTCCCTTACATTACTCACCCTCTTCATCTTGTCAGAAAGTTCATGGCCAGAGAAGTTATGATACCCATAGGAAACGGTTTACTCATCCACCATCGGGATTGAATACTCGGACAACTGCACTATGACAGTCAGAGAGTTAGCAATCATTGACCTTCTATATTACCTTTATATCACCTTTATATCAGCGGATCAGCCAGGCCGATACATGGTTCAATCATTGATATTGAATCGACTTAGAACCCTGGCTTGCAAACTTCTCGTCAAAGCAACTAAGAGTATGTCATATAAGCTATATTGCTATGACTACATCATATAATATTCTCTTTAGGATAAGCAAGAGGCAAGAACTTTTGCAAATTTATACTTCTAACTTCTAAGAATAGCTAGTAGAATACTCAAATTTTAACTAACTTCACCAAGTCAAGTAAGAACCAAGTTTTAGAATAACATCATGATTAATATGGTACTATCCATCTGCAGTATTCAGATGGATATTATCCTGCATAACAAGAACATCATTAGTATGGTAAATTTAGGTAAACATCTAAATTCTGTCTACTAATTTGAACCTGTAATCAATATATGCAGGAGATGAACATGAGTCCATGTATCTTACCATTTACCACAGCTTGGCCAAATGAGCTCTGACGCGAAACTGGAAGTTCATGGGAGGCCTTGGAGGATTTCCTCACGGAACCCCTCCTTGATGGAATAGGAGGAAGCAGAGAATGGGAGCTTCGTCTTTGATGCGGTTTTTGCTCATCTTCTACTGTTGGCAACAGAGGTTTGGTCGCAGAAGGAAATATCTCAGGAGTGAACCTCCTTGTCAGTGAAGAGGAAAGAAATGAACTGCTTAATCTTGACAACGTAGGAGTGCCAAGAAATGTTATACTTGGAGACGGAACACTGCTATACAGGTCAATTGACTGCCTGAAATTTGGTTGAGGAAAAAATAAGTTTGTGGAACAAGACATAGAAGCAATGCATCACAAGTAAAACTCACATTTTGAGAATACCAGCATGGGAAACTATTCGTACGTGGAAGGATAAAATGATCCAGAATACACAAGTTTGTGACAGTGGTAAACAATCACCATCCACTCCATCAAATTCAATGGTCACACTTTTGTTGCGAACTTACTTCTGTGTATTCTGATGCAATCCTCTATTTTAGGCAGTATATCGAGATCACATCATATCGTGATCAAATCGGGATCATATCGTAATCAAATCTTGTAATCTTTTCCTTTTTTAGCGTAGCTTTTATCTCTTTAAATATGTATTAGTTTCATTGTTTCACACGGGAGGTCAGGCCACAGCTAGGATTGCCCCACAGACATAGAATACGACTTCTAACCTACAAATGAATTCCAAACATTCTAACTCTCCTACATCAAACTTCATTTGAGATTGTGCAATTTTTGTGCAGGCAAAATAGCACATGCCACATACACAACAAAATAACAACTAAGTTTACACTGAAAAACTATGGTGCGGCTAAGATTCATTCTGGAGGTGGTCTCCACCATACCAATTTGAATCTGGACCACTCCTTGTTTTCCATTCGCAATTTTTTTGCACCTTTTGTGTTCTTATCACTTCAAAAAGTAAAATCATACATCATTACATCACAATGACATGCAATCAACCACTAGAATATCTTTGGCCCTCATGGTCAATAGCTTCAGTATCCATGTTAAAATGATATTCCACATGGAATGCTACTCAAACATTATGAAAAGCTACAAAATGAATGTACGTACATATACATATATAACTGGGCGGATTCAAACAGGACAGATAGAGAGACCTGTAACTCTGTGGCCATGCAGTGTTAAGAGAATTGGGTCTGCTCTGCTGCTGATTATCAATCGAAGAATTCGAACTATCTGAATCGTCCCCATCGTTTTCGCCCTTGCCAAATTCCTTCTCCTCATCTTCCTCTTCACTCTCAATGTAAAAACTCTGCTCGGAAACCGAATTTTGCATCTTTCTCAAATCTCTTCGAAAGCCAGACCCTTCTGGTTTACAAAACACAAGAAATCAAATCAAAATCACTTCTTTACACGCGTAAATCGGTTAGATGGTTTGGATATCTAGATCTAGGATTCAAATAGGAAAAAAATAACAAATCAAACAGAACTAAGCTTTTGTGCTCCGATCAATTGGAACCCATATGGTATATAGTCATTTTATTAAATAAAATACTAAATTCATGTACAAACAACATACCTTTTATTATAATCGATTCACTGATTCACTCTGTTTGCTAATGCCTTTCGTTTGGAAGCTTATGTTAGACCGAGTTACCTGTTGTTCGAAATATACAAATCATCAAAAGACAAAAACACAATTTCTGCAGATTAGTTATATGTATATGCATCCAAAGAAGTTCCTACATAATTATCGAGCGGACGAAAAAAACCCATATCGAAATGCATTCGGACAACATCGGGTTGAGACGTTGGATAAATTTAGGACGACAAATTTAGAAAAAAACCCATTTTCCGTACTGGTTTTTAGGCGCAAAGTTTGAAATGTTCAAAAGTGAATTTCCTCATTTATATATAGAGAGATAAAGAGAGAGAGGTGGCTTTACTGAGACTGAATGCGAGAAAGTTCGAAACCCAAAAAGGATGCTGAGAAAGTTCGGGTTTTTCCGTATCCTTTCTGGTCCAGAGAGAGAGAGAGAGAGCTGCTTTTTTGGGTAATTTAGAGAGAGAGAGAGCTGCTGGGATTCGCTTTGGGGTGTATTTATACTTGCTTCTCGATGGTACCACCTCCCCCATTCGTTGGTTGGAGCTTCGAAGAGTAATTAAAGGACCATATGGATAAAGATTTTCCACTCTGTTTTTCTTTAAAAAATGCATTTTCAGATTTACTCCTTTCTTAGGTGTAGTAAGTCATTAGATAATTACCTTTCCAAGTGATTCAGAGAGTATTCTTCTAATAAATACGAAAACATCTTTGACATGGTAATTGACACCGTGTATATTGCATTTCTCGGATATAGTATTCAGATAGATAGAGAGGATTGCTTATTTACGTGGAGACTACACTACGTACCTGCGTGCCTTACTTTAGATATCAGTATCTGTTAGTTCGTAAGAATTTAGGGCGCGAAAATCATTATTCTATAATTATGCTCCTTTAACTCTTGTTGGAACATTATCATTGTCTTTTCTTATTGCCAGTAATTAATTTCAAAAGACGAGCAAAAGAATAGGCTCGTCAACTTTTGCTCATTACTTTTAATTAGGAATTTCACTGCAACAGAAAAATAGCAAAATGACTAACAAATGGGGACGGATGGAGAACTCAATTTTCCCTTCTAAATTGGATCCGGTCTGTCGTCAAAGCACAGATTGTGAAAAGCACTTGCATCTCTCCTTTTTTTTTGGTAACGAAGAGTGTCCCGATGAGCCGGACTAATATCTTCAGTCCTTATCACAACCCTTTTTATACATTTGCTTGAGGTGAGGTGGTTGCAAGGACAAATCGCTATTGACCGGAATTGACACTACAATACTACTATTTGCGATCTAAACTCAAATTGCAGACAAGCCATATTGTGCAAATCCTCTTCGTATGGATGACCAGCCTCCAGGGGAATTAATTCATTGATCCTAGCCTTGTTTTTGCATGTCATCTTTTTAGCAACTTAGTTTTTAGCATTTTTTCTCTCTGGTGGAAACCCGCAACCACCATATGCTTCGAGGTAGCTAGCTACTCAATTGTTAAATCAAATTGATAAAAAATAGTAATTCGCTAAACCAATTTGTTTAGAGCGACTTGTTCTATATGAATCTCACAAACCCTTTTTTTTATATATATCAAATTATCTAATATCTTTGATTATTTTTATTTATACACTATCTAACTTTTTTATTTTTTGTCATTATTATGATATGATTCCCCACAAGTTTTGTCCTCGTGTCTACTCTTGCATCTCTAATTCTCTATCGCGCGCCTCCCTCTCTATATCTTCTCCATTCTTATCCTATGTCCCTAGTGATGGTGGGTTTTGATTAATTTCACTCTATTGATGATACTTATCAAGAGTTTTACGATTTTTTTATATAATGTATTATAAGATAATGATATATCTTGATTTTAGAACAAAAAATATTTTTTATTAGTGGAATAGGCCCTAGTAACTTTATGAGAATCGAATCTAAGATGCTGAGTCAAACGGTGTAATGCTTTGGAAAGTCAAGTTCCTCTGAATAGGGACCCAAAATTTACCCATAATAACATAATCAATGGTCCAGATTCGGAGTGAATCTGGGCCATTAATTTTCAAATTCTGGATATGTTTTATGTTTATGTAGTGGTGCTGTGTGATGCTTAGACCAACAGTGAGAATGAAGTGAGATTTATTTTTCTTACATTACAATAAAAATGTACAGAAAAAAACTTGAATTAAACCACAATGATCATTTCAATAACAGACACTGATTTTATTTTCAGAGTTTCTGCATCCACTAATTCTCAATTTTGTCTCCGTCTCTGATTTTCTTTAGATCCTGATATTCTCATAGCCGATTCGGACTTTTCAGGAGTCTAAAGTGAAAATTAAAGTGGAACTCCCTTTTGGTCAAAGTATTAATATAACGAATACCAAAATAGGATCGATGAGCCTCTAAAAGTTGCAAATTTTTTAAGACATAAAGCGACCGCATCTCGAACCTTAATTTTTTGGGGCTGACTCTAGATATTTTACATGTGGGAGATGTTAAATTAGATAAAGTTGGTGACGTGTATTATGTAATGCCTTTTCTTTAGCAGATAAGTTTGCACGAATTGTAATTTATAAAAACATGTTTATTTCCTTATATTGAAACTGTTTGCACGGATATTGATTTTTTTTGCATGTAAAAACATGTTTATTTCCTTATATACATTGAAAATGTTTCTAAGGGACCTCAGGAAGCGAATCTGCTGTCCCGAAAATTCTGTCTCAACTCCCTATTCCGTTTATCCGAGCCATCCATCTGAACAATTGAGGAGACTTATTCAATTCAATTGAGTACTTCACTAGAATCTAAAAGGCACGAAAGATTGGCTTCAGAGTAATAATGATTAAACAATATACTACACCTATGGGCTTAATTTACTCATACAGCTCAGATGTCTCCGGTCTACAGTGCCATAAGTTTTGAAAAGACTAAAATATACACACACATTTAATGCAGAAAACAAAATAAAATCCATTTTTTAAGTAATTACTGGAAAATATTAGATAATATAATTTTTTGTAAGTTGTGCATAGACTAGGTGATCACGAAATATATATAATGAGAGGAATTTTTTTATCTAATACCATGAGTTTTTACGTTCGATCGCATATAGCCGAAGTTTCGACCGGGAATATGACTGTTCTTCGCGATTTTGATTTTTCTTCTAGTAGAATATATTCATGGGTTTTTTGTAGGCATTATATAGTAATAGCTTCTAGTCTAATGTGGTTGAAGATAAGTATGAACATCCCTTCATGCATACTGCAGCTTACCCATTTATTTACTTTTGCATAGCAATCGCAGCAAATTTAAAACAAGAAAAAGAGTGTAGTGCTACGGACACAGATCCATCTATAAATATATTTGGAATTTGCTCCACGTGGGCTCACACGATGCACGTGGGATGTACACACAGGAAATGGTTATAGATACATCTATATCTGTATCTGTGTTTAAAGAATTCTCTTGAAAATAATCAACGTACCTGAGTTTTATTCGTGTTGGGTTTGTTGAAAGTTTATTCTTGATTAACTGCTTCAATATCTATTCATAGACATATGTACAATAATACACTTCGGTCCCAGAAGTGCCCGTATGAAAATGACACAATACGTTTTTCTGTCCTATAGTCCTGCCCCAATCACTTTCAAGCATCACCGAATTAAAATTAACGACGAGACAAACTTCAAGTAACTTATGAGAGCCTCAAACTAATGACCCATTAAGCACAAACCTATAATGGCCTTGCTAAGTATAGGGGAAAAAAAACATACTCTAGGGCACTTTTAATACATTTCAATATTTTTATACATTTTTTTACACATTTAAATACACTTTTTAAATCTTAACATAAGCTTACTGGTCCTATTTTAGCATTTTCCAACTATCACATATACCAACCAAACTACACCTTAGAGATTAAAATGTCGCAACCTCAAGGGATTGGTCTGATGGTCAAGACTTGAGACTTAAGAGTATACAAAGCTTTGGTCTGATGTTTAAATGAGACCCGCTCCCGAAGAATTGTTTGAGATACGCGTAAAATTGGCCTAAACACCTAGTTATAAAAAAAATTAAAATTAAAATGACACCATAAATTTAGGTTGGAGAGCCCATGATGCATTAAATCCCCAATGCATCCTCCATTTATGGAGTATTAATGACATGACCACATGCATTCACAGACACACAATTGGCACCTAAAATCTTTGTGGGTCTGATATGGCTGTCTCATCTGTAAGGTTATTACAAATACAAATCAATTATATAATTACTAATACATTCACAGCCAGCGCATATCATATCATAATCATAATCATAGAATATAATAAGGTTGTCTTATAGCCAATCAATGTAATATTTAACGTAAGAAGAAAAACACGATCTTATCCCCACGTCACAGGCCATGATCTTGACAGCCAACAGAGAGTTAAATTCATACATATAATATAGGTCTCGTTTGTTTGACGGGAGATAAAATGATGGGATATGAAATCCCTTGGGATATGGATGAGATATGAAATCACTGGGATATTGCTCAGGATATCAATAGATAGAGAAAATTCATATCCGGTGTTTGTGTTCACTGGGATATTGCCATTGGGTTACACTAATCATGGTATGTTTTTTCCATTTTGTCCTCATACAAATCAAACAATTCTCAATTTGTCCTCAACACATGAAAGCCAACACGAAGTAAAAATAAATTTGTCCAAATTTTTTTGAACATACATGTGAAGTAATCTCCACCTGCCTATAATTAGTGTGAAAAAAAAAATATAAAAATCACGATGTGGATTAATAGAAGCCACAAGGCAGATAGTAATAACTTCAATTACCAGAAGAAACGAAAGGACTAGCTTGATTTGAAGAAACGAAAATCCAGCAAGAAACGAGGGGATGGCTTCTGTTTGCTCTCTCTCCAAATCATCTGTTTCGTTTCTTTTTTGTTTCGTTTCGTTTCTTGCTGGATTTGATTTCAAATCCTTCTTTTTTTGACACAATACATGAGGTAAGAGATCTGGAACACATATTGGAGAAGAAGGTGAGATTACCGATCCTGGCTTTGAGGTCGCCGGAGATGGCGTCTCTCTCCAAAACCCTTGCTGAAACAGAAACAGATGCAGCAGCCCATGGGCAAGAGAGTAATTTACCTCATTACCTGATGGATGGGATTCCAAATCCCACCACCACCACCACCACCACCACATGGGATTTTATCTACTGTACGGCAGTGGGATAAAAATTGGTGGGGATATGAAATCCCACCCAATTTAGTAGAAACAAACGATGGAAAATGGGTCCCACCTCTTACCCTCTCAAATCCCATCCCTCAAATCCCCCGTAACAAACAGGGCCATAGGTCAGCTGGAATTATCTCCTATGCCTATGGCATATGCCCTAAAGTCACTATCAAACAGGCTGATGAATAGTTCCCACGTTTAAGTATCACGAGGGCGAGATTGAGAACACCTCGATCTGGACTTTCGACATTGGCGGCGGGCATTAGTGGGTGACAGCGGTGGCGCATGATTTTCCATCTTGTTATTTTCTGTTTTTATTTTCTGATTTTTTCTATTTTTTTGTAGGTGGCTGTAGTTTGATAATGAAATTTTTATCTCTTCATCCAAAAAAAAAAAAGTATTACGAGGGCTTTCGTAGGACCCAATATTGATTATTCTATAGTCTTAGGGTACCGTTACGTAATGTATAATTAATAAAGGTGTTGGAATACTACGTGAAAGTGATCCAAGACAATGGAATAATTGCTCCCTAGTTAGGGTGTGATGGGGCTGTGTTTTGCACCTTTGATGTATAACGAAATTCATTGATGGGATTTGTATAATGAAAATGGAAAGGATTTTGTGGATGAAAAAAATGTATGATCTCATAAAAGTAAATGATAATGCCAAAACATCCACGATACATGTTGAAAATTGGACAAACGTATAATTTGTACTTGCCGGGACTCCGACTCGCACGTAGTTTTACCTTTGATATCAAACTATGTATGCATTACTACTGCTCATTTTCTAAGATAGAGTACCCTATTTGGCGATCGTTTGTTATGATACCTATAATTTGACAACTGCCGCTTTGATTTTCTAAGATATATGTTACCTGATAATGTTAATATATATTGATATTCGAACACAATTTGATTTGATAGAAACGGAACCTGAATTTATAGGATTCAAACACCTCATGACACGGCACGATACTTCATCCTAACTCACAACGTTATAAAACTTCGTCCCTATATGCTTTTCGTCAAAGAACTAATGATCCAAACAGTTTTGATACGCAAAAAAAAGAAGCAGCATCGCATGTTCGAGGAGGGATGGGCGATTAGATCCGGTTGTTGTTTTGGCTTCTATGGTTAAATCACGGCATCCCTTCTAATTGTCAGTTCGCACATGTTTGGTGTGTGTCTTGTCTAGTTCACCATATTTTTTAGAATTGGGAAAATAAGAGCAAAATCATTTCTAGCTGAGTTTCAAGGACTCAAGTGTATGACATTGACTTAGAATTATTTTAAAAAAATTCACGTGACATAGATCCACACCAATCAAAGGGATTGCATGCAGTAAGGTAGTTCCTTCTCATCGGGACAAATTTCCGAGTTCGAGTCTTATTGTACGGTCATATTTTCTATCCCTTAAATTAGGTTAGTCTAGATAAATTTTTTGTCTGAATGCACATAACAATTTTACAAACCGATGAACTTATCGCGTATTCTCATGTATCATTTAGGGTCTTTTCGGCTATTCCTACCCCTTTTAGATTACTGTAGATAAATTTCTTGTGTACCAAAAAAAAATAAAAATTACAGCCGGTGAACTTATCACTTACTCTTAGATATCCTTACAGTAAATCCACGGGGATCGACCGGAGTGTACCGACGGTGCACAGATCGGTTTGTGGGCCTACTTTTGGACCCGTACAAAAGATCCAAGCTTAATCGGATAACTGTAAATATTTGATCCAATGTACCCATTTTTCATTCAGAAAGTAGGATCCTGAATTCTGAACGAGAAACAAGTACATTTGATCAAACATTTACACTCAAAAAAGAGTTGAGCTGATTTTTCACAGAAATCACTCGGAAAATATTCTAAAATTAATAAACAATTCAAATATTTTGTGCTGGACCAGTAGTCTGTGCACCGTCGGTAATCGGTATCAATAGCGGGGCTGCATAGTTTAACCTTTGTTTTGATATACATATTGCATATTGATTCCATAGAAAGAGACTGACTGATGTTGGGAAATCGATGAGACTGAAGTCATTGCGGATTGAAAAGCAAAATTGCTTGACAACGTATCTGGATAGAGACATGACATGCAGTATGGACCTGGGGACGCTTGGAATTGTGGCTAACCACATGTATTTTTATACTGATAATAACAATAAAATCTATTTCAAATTTCAAATGTAAATGGACCTCTCAAGTAGCAACGAGGTTATGTATACTTGCGTAGCTGTCGTTTAATGTTTTATACACAACAAAAAAATTGATTGTGAAGTTCAAATTTTAAGAATTTTTTGCCCACGTATATAGGAACATTTAAGAAATTTTGTCGCACAAAGGAACTTATAGGGGCCAATCCAATAGAATTTTCAAAAGGGGCACTTAAATAATCATCATTTTTTTCACATGGAAATTGAAAATCATCCTGAGCCTTTTTAGGAGTTATGTTTCCATTCCGAGATTCAAATAATCTCTAAATTGCCCTTTACATTATATATCTATATACAATAAATACCATATTAGAAGTTGAGGACTAATTTAAAAGTTGCATATAGAAGGTGGTAGATTGTGGACCATTTTAAAAATTACGAGGACCAAAAAATAATCCCACAAGTTCGTCCCTAAAATTATGCCTTATCCGTTGACCCATTTCAAAAAAATTCCATAATAAATTCTAGCCACCACCACCACAATCGCCCAGATCTCTCTCTCTCTCTCTCCCCCCCACCACCACCATCGCCCGCTCCTCCTCTACCACCACCACCGCCTGCTGCACCTCCACCACCACCACTACCACAACTGCTCGCCACCGGTACTGCATACCATCGCTACACTTCGCCGCCATCTCTACAACTCAATCTCGATCTCTCATCTCTCTCCGCCACAAATATTCATTGAAATCTATGGAGGCTCAAGATTACCAATCGGTTGCAATGGGTGAGAAGTATTCAAATCCTTGTTGTATGGATGAAATTTTGGGTTTAGATTATGGGAACCTGCCACAATTGGTTGCAACTACATCAGGGGAAGGTTCACCCGTTTCAATCGAGATTCAAACGCGATTGATGAAACTTGTGCAAGTGATTATTTTCTGAAAATTTTCCCCCAAGTTTCATCACTGGCTAAAACTCATGTTCATATTTTTTCATGTTCATATTGGGCAATGGTAAAATCATGTTCATATTTTTTCCCAGCGACCATGGTAAAAACTTAGATTGGGCAATTATCGTAGAAAAATATGTCCAAATAAGCAAATATGGTAAATTTTTGAATATTCATGGTAAAAATTAATTCTACCTTTTAACCTAGACCATGGTAAAAAAAACTCTGAAAGGGCACAGTAAATATGGTAAATTTATCTTTCATAACAAGTTGTATCCTGGTACACAATTGACATTTCATGGTAAAAAAAAAAACGATCTCAGTTTTATGGAAAAAAATACTTAATAACATGTACACATGGTAATAATTATTTAATCAATATCTCGAATCATGGTAAAAACAAAATGTCAAAAACCATATGCACACTCTTTGACAGAAAATACAGATTTTTCATTGACTACTGCTGCTCATTAGCATTTTTACCACAATTACAGAAATTTTACCATGATGCTTGGATAATTTTCCCATATACAATAATTATGGTAAAAATGATACATTTCTCTCCATTAATCGTTATTTGTGGAAACAAAACCATTCCATTTTGAAACCCCTGATTATCCGAAATCAAATCATCCAAAATCCTTGATTATCCGAAATAACTAAGGGTGAGTTTCCCACTTGATAAAATCAGATTTTATCAAGACTTGATTTTATCAAGTGGGGAAAAAAATCTGATAAAATCTCAGATTTTTGTACCTAAATCAGTTATACATGGAAACAAAATCTTCTATAGTTTTTCAAAACCCATGATTTTAGGTAACTACATCCCACTTGATTAGGAAAATTACATCACACCTATTTAGGCAACAATAATTATCTATATCAATACATAACACTAGATAAGGGTAGAAATGGTATTTTACAATTAAAAAGGATGAAAACATAACTCATTACAAGGCTCATGATGATTTTCAATTTCCATGTGGAAAAAAGGATGATTATTTAATTACCTCTTTTCAAAATTACTCTGAAAAACTAATGTAACGTGAAAAAATCTGGAGTTGTGTAGGAGCCCGGACATCCCTTGTGTGAGTTGTGTTCGCCGCTCGTAGAGTGGCAGTAGAGCTAATTGGATAAACATGTGAGCAACCGAAATTTAATTGAATATTATTCCCTCCGTTCTCAAATAATAGTCTAGTATTTCATTGTAGACCGTTCCTTAACAAATGTCAATTTTAAAAAGTTAATAGGTAAAATTTTGTATTAACTATAATTTTATCGTTTTGAAAAGTTAATGAGTGAAGTAGGAATATTATTGAAGAAAAGTGGAGATGGAGAAAGTGGAGGTAAAAGTGAATATGAAAAGTTTAATGATGATATCTTTTTAATAAGTTAGACAGTTTTCTTACAAACACAATTTAAAGGGACGGGGAAATATCGTTTTTCTCTGTTTTTGAAAAAAAGAAAAAGAAATAAAGACTAATGAGTAGTACTCCCTCCGTCCATTTTTATAGTGTTTAACTTTCCATTTTGGGTTGTCGCTTAATAAGTGTGTGTTTTGAAAAGTTAGTGGGTACATTTTCTATTTTGCCCTTAAAAGTAGATTCCTTTTTGAAAAGTTACTTGGTATTGTTATATGGATAAGGGTAAGTAGTGGAAAGTAGATGTGAGAAAAAATAAGTTGAAATTCCCAGGCAACACACTTAAAAATGGCTAGAGGGAGTACATTTTAAGCTCCTAGTAGGCCGAAATGAGAACAATTTTGGCGGTAAGTGAAACTTCACATACCCAAAACAAGAGAAACAAATATCAAGAGGGCACACCCTCCATTTGATAACTAACTCCTGTTCACGTCAACTTGCTCCATTTGATAACTAACTCCTGTTCACGTCAACTTGGCGCACCTCAATTAATTTTGAATACAGTGCTGGCGCACTAGCTCAAATGTTTATAGGGCTTAAAGAGAAATTTGTAAATGGGCCTATTTCCATTTGTAGCACTAAGAGTATCTCCAAGAGACTTTGCTATTTGTACTTTATTGGCTACTATGCCTAGCCAAACCTAAAAATCATGTTCCAATAGATTTGCTACTTGGCTATCTACTCTAACTTTGTCTGTTTTGGCTTGCAACTAGTAGCAAGACATTTGCCTCTCTACTCTTCCCTCCTTTTTCTCCCTTACCTTCCTTCATTTCCCTCCATTTTTGCCCTAAAAATAGAGAGTGAAGAACAAAAGTAGAGAGTGGTGTTGGGTGAAAAAGTGCTTAGGCAAAGTAGAAGTGTACCTTATTTTATTTTTTTTGGCTAGTTAAAGTGCCTAGTAGTATTGGAGATGCTCTAACATGCTTAAAACAAAAATAATTAGAATTAATGTATACTTCTATTAAGGTATTAAGCTACAAGTAATTTCAATTTCACCACTGGTTTTTTGGGCTTCTAAAGCTTGGATTGGACCTATTTCCATGTGTAGCACTAACATGCTTTAAACAAAAATAATTAGAACTAATATATACAAGGGCTTTACATATATGGAGTCCCTATTTTTTGTATAGTGTTTGAGGGTTCGAAACCGCCGCTTCACTAGCTTATGCTCTAAGCTGGTTCTGTTTGAATGACTAACTCCACTCCACTAATGGCCCCCCTTTAAAAGTAGAGTTGAACCTGAAATATTAGAAGGGCGCAAACCCTTTAATCTCACGCCTTAACTATTAGGCCAACTTCTTGATGTTTGGTATACCGTCCGTTTTACAGGAAACTATTGCAGAAAACAAACCAGAGCTAGTAATGGTGAAGCCCAAATAAGTTTTGATTTGACACTTCATGGACTATGTCGGTAATTAGTGATGTAAGTGCGAGAATATAAATTCATGTAATCTGTACACTTTTGCAATTGACGCGTAATGAAAAATAAGGAGAGTCGTTAGTGTACTTAACTACACAATTGGAAAGCCGCGTAAAAATCTCCATGCTGGTTTCTTTGTACTGTTGCTTGATTTAACCTACGTGCGATTGTGTGTGTATGTTCGATCAAATCCTCAACACAACCATCTAATAAGTTACTGAATCCGTAACCTGGGCGCACTGTTGATTTTTGGCTAGAGCCTAGAGTTACAGGGAGTGAGAGTCTGAGAGCTGAGAATTGTTCAGTTAAAAAAAAAAACAGAGACAAGAATTGTGTGGTTTTGCATGTGACCTCCTACTTAGGGGTGTAACAAGCCGAAGCCGAGAGCTCGGCTTGGCTTGTTTAGTAAACGAGTCAAAAATCGAGTTCGAACTCGGCTCATTCATAAACGAGCCAAGCCAGGATAAAATACTTAACGAGTCTCCTTAAACGAGCCAAGGCTATATAAACGAACAAAGCTTTGGCAAGCCAAACGGAGCTTTACCAAGCTTGTTTACTAAACTAGCCTAAAACTCGAGCTCGAGCTTGTTTCGATTTTACTAAATGAGCCGAATCGAGCCGAACCTTAACGAGCCGAGCCACAAGCTGCTCGCGAGCAGCTCAGTTCATTTACAACCCTTCTCCTACGTATATTGGATCCGTTGCCTCTCTTCTGTGTTTCTCTGCACTTGCAATCCTGTTCGAGGATAACACGTACTGTATTTTATTTTATTTTGGGCAAGGATAACACGTATTTTTTGTACAAGCGAAGAAGGAAATTAGGAAGACCACACAAGTACACCAAATATGAAATGAAAATAATGACCGATAAATGACAACATGAAAAAATTAGCCAAAGGAGTACGACATAAACATGGGCGGTTCCGGAGACACAACATTTGGCACAACAAATGCAAATGATCAACGCTATTCAATTTGTTTAAAACATAATTTTAAGTGGACCCATAAAAAATCAGCTCATTTGGATATCGGTAAAGGCTTGATCGGTATTTGTCCCTAAATTTGCAGGATAAAAATTGAATGAATCGATCAATTTCTTACCGATATCTGAATGAGTTGATGTTTTTAAGTACTCTTACAAACATGTTTTAAACATTGAACGGCTCCGATTATTAGCGTGGGCCCCCGATCAATGTTGTGTCAAATGTTGTATCCCCGGACCGCCCCCTATAAACATATATACAACAAGAACACCCTCCATGACATAATATGTCCAGGTGCAGCCATGTACAAAACTGTCTGTATATTTGCCATTTGAGGCTTAGAATAGAAAGGACGAAATAAGACAAGGGAGTGACTTGAGGCTTATAACAGAAAGGCTTCAGTAATGGGACCTGCCGTGCATGTGTATGATGTAACGATTCGGAACTGTTAACAAGGCCCAGGATTTCCGGGTAAAACTGTTGGTGCTGCCAGGAGTCTTTCCCTGGCTGTAGATCATATATCCTTATGCTCAGAGGATGAGAGATGAACTTTGTATAATCACACAGGGAAAAACAAGATCTCGGTAGAGGCAGAGAATGTCATGAGTTATCACGTGTAGTAGGGAAGGTAATACCGTCTTTTATATGGCTTAGAGCAGTGGGGCATAACCATTTCAGCATGTTCGGACCTAATATCTGATCACAATGAAGATAAGTTCGCGATAGTTAGACACATGTTATCCCAAAGAACTATGATCACGAACACCACCACTTGGTTTGTTTCCAAATTATGGCCCCGACATCTTAAAGACACGTTGAATGAGATTACAAAGTGATATTATTTAATTATTTATTTTGCAAGTATATATATTGTAGAAAAACACAAATCCGGATTGAAAAAAAAAAGTTAAAAACAATACTATCTATCTAGATTTAAAAATAACAAAGTTACCATAAAATCATAAATGTAAGAAGTATTTTTACAACTACATTTGGCATGTCAACATGTTTAAAAAAACATTGGATGCTGAGGCAGGTAGACGCAGCCATTTTTTTTAGACACACACATATACACACGGTTGGAGAGAGAGGATACCAAGGTAATGTTTTTGTAGACACCAACATCAAAAGGATGGCGATAGCTTTGTCCAGATTTCCTAGCCAACCATGCTGCTCTTATTGCATCATAATGCTGCAAAACAGCCCAGTCCCCAACTTTTATTAATTAACAAAAACATTGAAATTGCGTGAAACGCTTAACTTACCTCTATAGTCGTCATGTTATGAGTGATGAGGAAGATATGCCAGCCCAGGAGAGTTCCCAGTGTAAAGAATAAGCCAACAGTCAGTACCCCGCAAAGAATCTGAAAATGTCACTGTTTTTATAAGTTTCTACCACATTGGGATCTATCAACAAATTGCAAATAGAATAAAACCAAAAGCAAGAAAATATCCATGGTTTGCTACATAATCTAACAAAGCCCAAACTATAAAAACTTGGCATGATGCGGTCAGATTTTGTGCCAAACGAAGTCCTATGCATTTAAGTGTGCATCACCAACTCATTTAAGTATGTATCAGAAGGAAAGAGGGCTTAGCCATCGATCAGATCTATGCATGAAGCAAACCACCTACAGATCATTAACGTTGACTCACATAAGATATCTTGATGGGACCACTTCCAGTGAAATTCCAGTCCTTCTCAATTGTGCAGCATATTGTTACAACCTAAGCATGTCAAGTTTTGTCATTAGTTGGAGTAAGTTGAGAAAAACAAATAAATGAATAAGTAGATCGAGGAAAAGGAGACCGCAAAAACATACTGCAGAATAAAGGCTGGATATAGTTGCATAAAACACAAGGACAACAAAGGCCTTGTAGTTCCTATGACCAACACAATTGTTTATCCACATACAGTGATGATCCTGCATGAAGTTTTTCTGTTAGATAAGTCCAAAAAACTTACATGTAGTTGCACGATAACAGCAAGTTCCGTAGCATTTAGTTATTCCAAAAAGAATGAGACAATGCCATACCATTTTCAAAATACACCTTCTACAAGACCGGCAATGATGAGCCCTTGGAGGTTTGTAAGCAGAACACTTGCCACATTGCCTTTGCTGTACGCCCTGTAAATCATGCACGTGGACCACGTTAGCTAAAAACAGTGGCATGTGGACGTTGAGCAAGTAACTAGAAACAAATTGCTGGATGCTATATATGCATTACATTTTGTGACAGAAAATTGCAATTTGTCTTTGCCCAACCTCAATCTTTCGAATAATCTCGTATACTTAAAACACCAATGCGAAAACAGAACACCCTTGTTTTTCAACTAAATGGATGATGAAGTTTGGGGTCCAACCACTGTTAGAAATTGCAAAAGGCTTGGCAGGTTCATAACACATTCGCATAGGAGAAAATAATTGGAAATTCCGATCATCTCATCGAGTTTTGTTGTGTCACATGTGTCAAACCATGTTTTCTAAAGCTCTTATATCAAGAATAAAAGGGTAGGTCACTGACCGGCAGACACAGATTTAAAAAAAAAAAAAACCGGTACTGGATATCATTCACTGAGTTTCTCATGATGCGTCGCATATTCTATGGCTTGAATAACACTATTACTATACTTTTAGAGAAAAACAATAAAATTTGGGTGGTATAGAACACCAGACTGTAGGTCCTATGCCGGCCGTCCAGCCCCAAGTTAGATCATACTGCGATGGTCTACCCAACAAATGACGGAATACATTTGATAACATAACCGAATCATACCAAATCTGATACTTGGACTCTGAGCCAACAGAAAAGGACATCAGCACTTGGTAGCTTTTGCCTCATTTCTGTTGTTAAAACCACCCTAATTTATGGGAATCAGGGTGGTTCACTGTCGTAATCCTTAACTTCTGGATCAACTCTTGAGCTACTACATTCTCGCGAGTATACGAGAGTATGAATCAATCATGAATCGGCACACCTTGCCACCAAAAGTACAAAGTGGACTGAAACACAATTTGCGCAATATGTAATCACTAATCTACGTCAGTTTCTAGAGAGAGGATCCCTAATACACAAATCCTCTTCCTTGTGCTACCTTTGGATAATTAGAACAAATTTACTCTGGGTTATGCTCTATGTTGCTCGGACTTGGGTGCTGGTGTCGGGTGCGGGTGTGAATCTAGGTGTTGGACACCTAAAGTTGAAAAATACAGGATACGTGCATATGAATCCAAATTTGGACAGGGGTGCGGGGATACGTCAAATAACATTCTTTTAATATTTTTAAATATGATATATATTGATATTTTATGTATTAAAAATGTATTGTAACTTTTGTTTGGATAATAAAAGCCCATAAGAAATTATGGAATCCACGTATATTTGTTGTGCAAACCCAATATTGTTTGGCCCATTCAACCATCTAGCCATATAAAATAGCCACTGACCTCTTAGCACAGTGTGCCCATTAATAGTCCAAAAGAAAGAATAAAAAAAAAAGTAGTCCGAGAGAGTAACTAAGCCATATAATATTTAAGCCCAATTTTAACTCTTAGCTCAGTGTGCCCATTATAGTGCAAAAGAATAACTGAGCCCATTACAATATTTAAGCCCAATTTTACAACCCAATGAAATAAAAAGAACCCTAAGCCCACAGCAGCAACGTCGTCTTCATCAAGCAGCGTCTTCTTCATGCAGCGACATCGTGAGGCAGCGACAATCTTCTTCTCCATGCAGCGATCGTTGGCTTTCAAACAGCGGGGAAACCAGGTACTTCCTCCTCTTCTTCTTCTTCTTCTTCCGTATCCGTGTATAATGTGCTGTGTCGGATCCATATCCCACACCCGCACCCGTGGCGACAAGGATACTTCGCCAAAAATGGCGGATCCGTGCCACATATGTTATGCTCAAAATCTCTCTCTTGATCATCGCCTGAAACCTTAATATCCAACAGTAGCCCGGCTAGCGCCTTCCTCTTGCAGTCAGCTATGCTACCCTCTACATAATTGTTAGCAAGTGTTGCAAGCTTCACAACCTTTTTCTTTTTTTTTTGGTAATGCAGGGTGTCCTGGACCAGCTTGCACGCACCTTGGAGAAATTCCTACAACCCCTCCCACAGCCATTCACGCGCTCATGCCTAGAGTGAGGTGGCCATAAGCATTGCTAGCAAGAAGAATGATAAAAGCTTAGGTGAACATTTAAGCTCCCCAACCTATCTTTGTTAAGTCCATTTTGATTCTACTGGGATACTTATGCACATTATTTGCGTTTCAGGTATTGGAGGCTGAATGTGACAAAATTGGAGCCAAATGACGAAGTTTAGAACTCGTGGATGTGAGCTAGGAGGAGCAAACGAGGCGTGGAGGCAAAATAGTATTCACCAAGCCAGAAAAGCATTCTCGGATTCAAAATCCAAGCCATATGTCCGGTTGCACCAAGCCACCAACCTCATCTGTCGGGAAATATGTCCTATCCAACTGGACAGATTGCACCATCCAACCGGACGGATCTGGCTGACTTCAGCCACTTTTGTTGACCTTTTTGGATCTTGGAAAGCCAACTCCGGTTCTTGAGCTTATAAAAGACTTTTGGGGTCATTTTAAGAGAGAGCTCTTGCGTAGGAACTAGTTGGAGACTCACTTCAAGGTTAAGAAAGAGGAGAGAGTTAAGAAAGAAGAGAATAACAATGAGATTTACAAGAAGAATGCTTTCAATCCTAAGGAACTTGAAGTTCTCCTTCCAAATGGTCGCTAGACTCCTAGTCTAGAGTGAGATGAAGGTTTCTTTTTTAGCAGCATGAGTTTTGTTATTGGTTCAAGAATACTCTTTTGATCTTTGGTTGTATTTCATTTTCAATAAATAGTTTGAATGTTTCCTATTTCTATCTATCAATCGTGTTTGTACTCTAGATTCCAAACATGTTCATACAACCATATTGATTCACGACCTTGGTTGAGATAGGCTATTCCTTGTAAGACAAGGTGTGCTATTAGACGATTCGTACTTAGATACAGCTCGTACTAGTAAGACAACTCGTACTAGGCAACAATAGTCAACGCCAATCGGTTTCCATGAATATTTGTATTGATTTGAATGCATAGTTCTACTTCTAACCAAGCAAAATCATGTTATAAAGAGGAAACCGGATTCAAATCCCTAACCTTTTTCCACTAGTCTTACAAAACCAAATTTCCCTTTTGTTTTCTTAGTTTAGAATTCAATACCAAAAACTCAAAACTCGTTCTTGAATTGGAATAGAAATTGATTGGAACCGATACAACACATACTCTTGTCCCTGTGGAACGATACTCGGACTTTTGCCACTATCCTACGGAGTAGTTATAATGGTTCTGTTTCAATTGATAATTTTGATATGGTAATGACACAGTCAGAGAATCAAACCTGAGACCTTAAAGTGCAAGCGAAACCCGAAGTTTCAGGCCACCAGGCCAACCCCTTGGGTTACTTCACAACCATTTAATAGACTTAAACCATTGACCTCCACAGTGGACTCGATAACTAGCAATTCATGAGGTTATTCCATAGCTTCTCAGAAGAGTCACTGAGACACAGCCTCAGTCAATTAGCCTAATCATGACAAACTTCTACTACATCCCTCACCATACATACATGTTAAAATAAAATCTTACGCATATAAAGCTACGCAAAGTCAACATTCCAATCAGATGACTGTCAACGAAATGACAGCTCCAAACAATAAAAGCCCAAATACCATCCAAAAACTTACATTTTTCATGGGCGCTTGATCCGAATCTTGGCTTCCTTCAACATCAAGCACGTACGCAGACGGGACCCCACCTGGGTCGGTGAGAACGCAGACGAGGAAAGAGAAAGAACAGAGAGAAGCAAAGAAAGTGAAGATCAGAGCGTTCAATGAACCAGCTGAGCTCTGCAACCCTACCCAATTCTCCAAGAAAACGAAAACCGTGACGTAGTAAACAAAACCCAGTAGCAGAAACACTGCGGAAACAGGGATCGATAGAAATCTTTTCGCCTTCATTGATCCTCTCTCTCTTCCACGGGGAAGAGAGACTCCAATGAGTTCTTGAGAAAGTCAATTTGGTGCGAGTTTTTCTTCTTTTTGTTTTCTGGTTGAGGCTTTGAAAACCAGTTGTAGAAAAATGGGCCTGGATCAGCCCATATTATTATTTTTTAGGATTTCTAAGCCCAATCTAAAGCTACTTGAAATTTACTTCCATGGCCCATTTTGTTTTCTGTGGGTTTTCTATAATGGGCCTGGTTAAGCCCACGTTTTAAGGTTCTTTTAAGAGTACCCTCCAATAGATGTATGGAAATTTACGGTTCGTTTGGAACTTGAGGAAAAGAAAGGAAAATAAAAGAAACTTTGAAAAGTCACTGTACTTGAATCTTCGTGTTGTTATTTTCCTCTTTGTTCCCTCTCAGACCAGACAAGAGAAAATAATTTTCCTTCACTTTATTTTCCCTCTCCGTAGGTTCCAAACAAACCCTTAGAATCACAAGGAAAATGCTAAGTATCCCAAAAAATTACTCCGAAAGGAAATTCAGTGGTTCAAATGAACACCCAAGTGAATCTAAACCATTGATTTCACTTTCGGGGTAAATGTTATGAACACCTACCATTGCTCGAATCATAATTTTACTTCAAGGGAGAAGGAGCAGTCTGGTTTTGTGATACACATTACGGAGTTTCTCGTTTTGATAATTCGAATTGTTCATTTTGAACAATTTTGTGTTTAGGATATTTATGTATCGAATCAGGTTGATTGACAATTGATAATATCCGTCTACACGTTTTTTTTACAAAATAAACAACTCCAATCATCAATGGAATTCATTGTGGCCCCTTGTTCGGGATATCAGTCCAGTTTATCTAGTAACCAACTCCATGTTCTAACATTTGACATGTGCTATTCTATTCATACTTCACATTAAGAGTTAAGCAAAAATATTTAAAATGTGATTGGATCACCATCACGTGGTACCCTCAAGTACATAAATTTACAGGAGATCTACAAACTTAGTCGTGAAATCCACGTAAATGTGTTCCATTGAAGGGTTGTGGCATGTGAGGCACTGATTTACTTTTTGAAGAAGAATTTGTGCGAGATGTTCATCTTGACCATAGAATCCATTAATTAGCTTTGGCGTCCATAAGTTTTGAAGATCGATAATGGACTTGCTCTTTCAAAATTGATAGATCCAACTTTCAAGTGAATGTGGTCACTTTTGTATGGCATTGCTCCAATTCGTTCAGTTGTTGGGAATGTTGTGTGAGAAATGTATTCTAGAGAAGAAAAAAAATGGAATCTAGGGGAAAATGAAGAGAATTGAATTAAAGGGAAAAAAAATTATTTTCCCATATATGTACTGTTGACAAAGAGTTTTGTAGGAAAACTAGATTTTCCCTTTTTTTTTTGGCAAAATGTATTTTGCAGAAGAATTTTCCAGTGGGAAAGTTAAAGTTGTGGGTCACACAACTTTTTTGATAACTAAACTCAAAGAAAGTTGCAAGAAAATTAAGGGGGTGTTTGGCAGCTTTCTTTTACATTTTCAAGTTTTGAGTATTTGGAAGACTTCATTCCGAACACTTTCTCTGAAAATGGGTTTAATTTTTTGATTTTTAGACATTAGAGAGAAGGAGCCAAAAGTAAGATGAGAGGAGTTTCTTGACTTCTCATTTTTCAATTTTTGTTTTGTTAACAAAAAACCTACTGAATGTATTCTGCACATATTTCTCAAATAGTACTCCTTTCACTTCTCTAATTTTTGTTAACAAAAAGACTTACTAATGTGTTCTGCTCATATCTCTCAAACAATACTCAACATGTTGCAGACTGCATTTTGCATATATCTTTCAAACACTCTATAAATTCATAGTAACATTCTGGCCATAATCTAAAAAGCAAAAAATGTAGAAAGCGAAATGCGAAAAGTAAAAAAATGAGGCTCCTAAATATCTTCTAAATTTTTTTATCATTTCCCATCCTCGATCCTTTCCATGTAAACGAATGGGGACAAATGGCCAGGTCTTATCTATGACCGGTAAAAAGCTGCAAATTAAAATATCCTAGAAGTTGCCCTTTATCACCCAATTTTCGCAACTAATTAATATTGTTGCCTTGTTCTAGCTGAATAAGAACACTAGAACACCATGCTCTATGACAAAGCATCGTATAGAGCATTCAAAAGTTATGCCCAGAGTACAAACCTGAAACTACACATAGAAGAGAGAAGCAAAAACCCACCAATCAAGTAGTGATACACCATACAAAAGTGATTATAGATCACTGTTTAACGTATTCAAAAGCTGTCACACATTATAAGTACTGGCCGTGGTCCCAAACAATGTGTACAATTCTGATGCTTGTGATCATTTAGTTTTTGGTTTATTTGGTTATATGCCATGGAAATCTTTAGTGGGCTATGCATCAAATATTTCATGGTACTACCCTAAATGATACTTTTGGGCTTTCACCTCCAACGTCTCGAACCCTACGAATAATATAGCTGTCACCCGGGGTCTAATCTGGGGACCATTTACTTTATCGTGGCGACTGCAGCGACAACTGCTTAAAGCTACTTTATCCGGGGCGACTGCAATGACAACTGCGTCAAAGGCATTTCAATTTAAAATGTGTTCACATTACATACATGAAGTAGCTTGTAGATTGCGAAGACAAAGTTCGGATGGATGCTCTAATGCATGCTATTCAAACAATAGTAGGTCATGAATAGAAAAACACAAGACTCAAAGGAGAGATTTGGCCTACAAGCCATGCAAGACCTAGCTACGTCTAATATGTTGTTAAGAGTTTAGAGACATCCCAACCTAAATCCTTTGGAAATAGTTGGAGAGGCTTCCAAGATTATAGGACAAGTACTCTAACAAAGCATATGATTCTAACAAAGTGCATGCACCATTTTGCTAACAAAATCAAATACTCCAACCAACAGTGCCAACCAGGTCGGCAGTTCAAAAAAAAAAAAACAGTGCCAACCAGGTGAGATGTTCTCGATTCGTCTCTTCAAATCACTATCCTTTATTCTGATATACTCACAACCACTCGATAGATTGAGAATCTTAGAACATATTAATCTTGATCAAGTCGTAATTGCACACCCTCTTGTAAAGTATCAAGATACGAATTTTGGGCATTAATTGGATTCCACACCGTGCCAACCTAATTTTTTTTTTCTCAGCAAAGAAAGAGATATTATTAATCAAAGAATGAATATAGACATATAACTAATAAAAGGATTAAGGACTAAAGGGCTTCACAACCTTGAGTGGGGCTTTACGGCATGGAGATGTCTCGGGTTCGAGTTGATAGAGTAACATTGGCCTACTAGTAACTTACTAACAACTATCGCACTTATGCTTCACAACCTAGCTTTTAAACCAACACAAGCTTGAAGTTAGCCATGAACTTGCCAGCAGTAGCTGTGGCCGTAATAGACTGCACCATCAGTACATAATTACTTATGGTGTAAGTGGTAAACCATGGGTGGAAAAACCGAAATCTTGGTCTGAAAACTGAGAAGCATATATGCATGTTTCACCATCACTTATGGGCATCGTACACACTGTAAAATATGTCATACACTCATACTCATACTGTCCTCATTCATTAGTTTGCACTTTGCAGAACCAATTCAGTTTGCCGTGGTGTGCAGGCTTTCATTATTTTGCATTTTTGCCTTGTTCACAAAATATCTACCTGTTTTTTTTTTGTTCGACGGTTAGGGTATCCGAGTCAGCTTACGCACACCTTGACTAATTTCCTCCCCGATATATAATTTCAATATGAGTACTACACTACTACGTGTATGACATATGACACGCTCTCCATACTCAAAGAAATTAGGAAATCTCACCAAAATTCATCTCAGGCATCTAAACCTTTCCCTCACAAGTTCTTCCACATTTAAACGTTCTCTTGTATTTTCAAACTCAATGTTAAAGCATGAACCATTAATCATAACAAATTTCTTTTCATGCTCATGTACATTGTACGGACACCGCGCTTGTACAGTTCTTATTCATTAGTTTGCAGCATCAAATCAATATGCATTGTTCAAAATTAGGGAATTTCTACAACCGTGAGATTGAATTTTAAATGGGTATGACCAAAAACAAAAAAGTAAATAGACCAATGTGATAGGCTGATAGGAAAGAACAAGCTTTTCAATGGTACCAATCTTTATCAGTACTTTTTTTTTTGGCCTTTCTGTTGTTTTATTAAATAAAACACATTAAGAAGCCGTAAACAAACTCCTGCAAATTGTGGGTTCAAAAATTGGAAATCAATACCCAATAATGTATAGAGTCAATGCTTCAAGAAACATTAATTTTTCCCCAACCCTGCTAAGCTGCACGTTTACTAATTTTGCAATCATAGTCTGTGTAGCATATAATATAGTCATTTAGGTCGTCATTTGACGAAGGTGATCTTTTGGCCACCACCGGTGTCTGGTGGGTAGCTTTTCGGGTGGTTTTTGCAAGGTTTGGTGCCGGGTTCTTTGTGATCTGTTTCGGCGGCCGCTTTATTGTCTGGGTTTGTGGTGGTGGCATGGCGTCATCTCTTTGTTGACGGTGGTGGGTAACAGGGGTGGCATGGCGTGGTCCATTTCTATTGACGGCAGTGAGGCTTTGGTCATTGGGTGGTTGTGTTTGGGCGGTTCTTTTGTTTTCTTTTGTTCTTTGTGTTTGTTTTCTTTTCATTCAACTTTTGGTTGGATTTTCCTCCCCTCCCCCGTCTCGATGTACCCATTGTCAAAATTCTTATATAGTGAATAATTTTCTATTTCAAAAAATATATATAGTCGTTCAATTTGTCAATAATGTTGCGACAATTTTTGCTGAGAATATTTTTCTTCTAAATGATGGTTTTGTTTTTTTGCTTCCGACTGCATATTGTGCTCGTGCAATATGTGGTTTTCGGGTTAACAAATATCTTTTTGTAGATCACAAAAAGTTGAGTACAACAAAGAAAGCAATTGAAGTCTATCCAAGTTAAAACACTAGGCCAATAGGGTATTCCAGGCAATCAATATATATCAGGTAAATAAACAGCTATATATCCGCTCTTCCATTTTTTTTTTTTTTTTATCAGCAAAAGAAATATACGAGTATATTTATAAAGAAGCTCCAAAGCCAAAGGGTACATCAAGACGAAGATGTGAATGCATCACACTTAGATCATACATCCCGAAATAGGCATCTATCACTAAGAATATATATCATGTGCAAACCAAATATCCCAGAAAGAACAGAAACACATCCAATAAAGCATGGAAGATGCTACAATATTACTCCAAAAAAATAATTAAAAGGCATAACAAAAATCATTAGAAGGTATAACAAAAAATCATTAGAAGGCGTAACATGTTACACAGCGTAACAAAAACCATTAGAAGGCGTAACAAAAAAATAGAAGGCATAAAATTTTTCAAAATGGCATAGCATGTTGTGACTCACTTTTTTTGCGGTGACTCCCATCATAACATAAACTATTAGAAGGCGTAATATAAACCATTAGAAGAAATAAAATAAACCATTAGAATGTATAACATGTAACGATTCGGATACACCACAAATGGGGGTAACATTATAGCATTTTCCATAAAGCATTGGATGAAATCAGAAGGGGAGAAAAAACAGATAAGAAGAAATGACAAAAAAGATCAAATCTTGATCCTCCAAATCCCTGATAAGCACCTCTTGCACTTTACAAAGAACTTTTTTCAATCTGTCAAAATATTTGCCCTCCAAAAGTTGAGTCGTTTGCCTGGATTGCAGTCCATAACTATATTGCTTCAAAATCTGTCTTGGTTAGAAGGGGAAGATATGCCCATTCGGTAATATTGAAAGGGAATTAAACCCCAAATCATTTGCTCTTGCTATGCCATTTTACATGGGAGATCTGGTCGGCTATTATAGCTTGGTGGAATATGGTATGGATCAAGGTTTTAAATACCGGTTTTGTGACAGGTAACGGTAACGGTAACGGTTTTGGTGTAACGGTTTCGGTAGTATCGAACGTTACGTAACGGGAATTGAGTGTAGCGGTCGTGAATATTTAAAAACCATTTTTTGATATAAATAAATTTTAGATCGCTTAAATAATCCATAACGGCCGAGTATCGGCCGTAACGGTCGTGAACCGGTCCGTGAATCGGATAAGGATCGATACGTAACAGGAACCGGCCGATACGCATGCGATTTTTCCCTCTCACCGGTATACCGGGATGTAACGGTATCGGAGATGCCAAAAACCGTTACATAACGGCCGATACGCTACGTAACGGCTGGTAACCATAGTATGGATTTAACCCCCTAACCTCTACTTTTTTTTTTTTTTTTGGTACTTCGGAAATGCATTTAACAAAACTACGAGAACAACACGGTCATGCCACCGAGATTGGCAGAGGAGTTACAGCAGTACATCGAAAGCATAGACATAGTTGAGAAACAAAGCATAGCAAGGAAACAAAAAACTAGGAGAAATTGTGTTGGCAGGCATGTTTTTATGCAGGTTTATGGACCATATGGATCAAAGGAAATACAATATCA
Source organism: Gaultheria prostrata (assembly GCA_036023075.1). Classification (NCBI taxonomy): domain Eukaryota; kingdom Viridiplantae; phylum Streptophyta; class Magnoliopsida; order Ericales; family Ericaceae; genus Gaultheria; species Gaultheria prostrata. The sequence continues at coordinate 65,032 of JAXBDA010000908.1, forward strand.
AGGACGACTATATTCATGATTTTAGGAGATGTAGGCAGTGAGTATTTGGGGAGTTTGGTAATGGTCTTGGATTTGGCAGGTTGTTTGTTTGAGTCAGTGGTTGCAATATTAGGCTTTGTGTGGTAGAGTCTGTGTATGGGTGTTTTCCTTTGTAGTCTTTTATTTTTGGATGGGTATTTTCTGTGTTGTGAGGGAGAAAAGCATAGGTGCCGGCTGGGTACCATGTGGTGGTACCCAACACGCATTTCGGCCGTTCAAAAGTGTTTTGGACTATTCAGAAAAAACTTTTGGACTATCGAGATGCACTCTCGGGCACTACGTCAGCCGTACCCTATTTGCACCCAAGTTTTTCTCATTGTGAGGTGGGGGTCTTTTGGTGTGGAGTCTTTTTGGTTGTGTTTGGAGTGTCTAGTCAGGTTTGTCCGTTGATCTTGGGGTAGCTCATATTTTTTTTGATCGGCAGGGGTAGCCATAGTTATAAACAGCGGTATCAGTGTATCGGGAACCGGTGTATCGAACGATACATCGCGAGAATCGAGTGTAGCTTCTTGAATTTTTTAACATTTTAGGGTATCGGCCGATACAGTATGATACGTATCCGTATCGGAGTCTCCAATCTCGAGATCCCGAGACGAACTGGATATTAGCTCATATTGGGTTCTTGATTATTTTGCAGCCGCCCCTAGAACATACATATCATCCTAATATTATTCCCATTCAAGTTCCCACCTAGAGAAGCTCCAAAGTTCATAGATTCAATAATCTACAAGGACCACCTGTCTCAATAGTACATGTCTATTTTTAAAATGCCAATCTCAATGGCTAAGAAGCTTGAGAAAATCCAGAGGCAATTTCTTTGGGGGGGACTCCGATGAGAAGAGGAAACTACATTTGGTGGGTTGGGACAAAGTTACCAGAAGCAAGAAAAGAGGAGGCTTGGGAGTCAAAAGGCTACAAATTCAGAATGCTGCACTATTATGTAAGTGCACTATTATGTAAGTGGTGGTGGAGGTTTGGGGTGGAAAAAGAAGCTCTATGGGTTAAAGCTATCAATGGCAAGTATGGGTTGGAGGCTTCTAAATGGCTCCCTGCACTATCAGAAAATCAATCGGCTGGTAATAGAGTTTCCAAGATCTGGGGGGATATTTGTTCTATTGGGACGAATGGATCTGATATGGAAAGGGTTATTAGCAATGGGTACAGAATCAAGATTGGAAATGGGAATGACACCTCCTTTTGGAATGATATTTGGGTGGGGCAAGTAGCTTTGCTCAATGTTTTTCCAAGATTGCATTCAATTTCAACACAACAATCGACTAAGGTGGGAGAGATTTATAATGGTGGAGTGCTAACTTGGCAGCTCAGCTTCAGGAGACGTTTGTTTCTTTATGAAACTAATCAATTGGAGCTTCTTCTTCAAATGCTAAATGAGGTAACTATCTTTCATAACAAAAAAGATAAGCTTATGTGGAATTGGGAGATTTCAAATGGCATTCTCTCTGTTAAATCTTGTTATGATAAATGAGAGGATGAACATAATTCAACCAATAACATAGGTCCTGATTGTAAATTGATTTGGAAGAATATCTGTCCCTTCAAAGTTGAGGTTTTCACATGGCAAGCCATCCAAAATATGATTGCTACAAAAAGTGTTTTGGTAAGTAGGAACATTTTGAACCTAGAGTCTATTGGTGGGGCTTGGTGCCCTTTGTGCAATATTCAGATTGAAAGCTCAACTCATCTGTTACTGCATTGTAGCATCTCGTGGGATGTCTGGTCTCGGAATATAAATTGGTGGGGTATGGTCTGGGGTTGCCCTCACTCGGTGTATGATCTAATGAGCTGGTGGTTTTCAAATAAGTTTAAAAGTACTGTGGAAAAAGGGTGCTGGGAGATATGCTTTTACGTTGTTTTATGGTCCTTACGGTTGCAAAGGAACAAGATCGTGTTTAATGCTTGATAGGCGCGCAAAATGCATGAATTTAAGCGCCTAAGTAGGAAAGAATGAGTGCGTTAGACGTGCGGTTAATCCTCATTTTCCATTTAATTCGTGCACGTGGTTGGATTGTGTGTTTGTGCTTAAT